>JAQGAF010002066.1:0-25359 GCA_034687865.1 Kryphioiulus occultus
TATAATCCTATATTTATCGCAAAAAGTCCTATATTTCCTATATTTTTCTCTTGAGAACTGGCTGGGATACCTGCATGCGCTCAAAACTGACTGTTTGCAAACAATGCGCATCAAGTTGTCTGCTTCACAAAGACATTCGAGAAAACCATATTTTTTCCCGACTTATTATTATTAAAAAGAGATCTAAAAGGCAGTCAGAAAAACGTGCTGCGACGGCATTCAAGCCATGGCTATATTGTTTCGCAGCTGTAACGGAACGCTATGTACATATACCTGCGCTTTTGTAATACTTACGGAAATCCATATATTGATTTCTATCATTTGCATTTAAATCTTGTCCTTGTTCATTTGCTGGGACATCGCCTAATTTGATTTAGCTAATGAAATGTTGGCATAACTTTGAACGCGTAATTTAGGCGTACGGGAGAAATGAAATTCGTTTGGACGAGCCTTTTAACTTATAACTCACGCACTGGATGAGAAAATGCAGTTTATATCTCCATGGCAGACGTGACGTGAATGCGACCCAACATAATGGAAAACTACGGATTGATGTTTTAAGTTAAGAATTTTTTATCCCATATTTGTGTTTTCGGTTTTGGAACTTCTCGTGAATTTTACAAACTTCCCTCGTTGTATGATGTTATTGCGAGAATTCGCTTTCAAAAGGTTATAAACCTTTGAACTTTCTTTTAAATTTCCATGACTTTTCCAGGTTTTCCAGACAATTTAAAACAAACTTTTTATGTATTGCTTCAGAAAAAACCAAGTCGTATACATGTATCCTATACCACATTTTAAACCTTAATAATTGGCAGTCATCAATTCGTTTGCACGCAGTGCAAATGTTCAAACGTTGCAACCGTTGTGACGTTCAAGAAAATTATTGAAAGCAGTTTTAAGTAGTATTAAAATCATGAACATGGTCGGGAACTGGCAATGGATCCAGATCAGTGGCCATATTGCAAAAATTATAGAAAGTATAGATCATGAAATGATGGAAAAAAAGCTCACAATTTTGTAAAAAGAAATTTTATACATTTTATATTATTCATTAATTTTATTCATATTTTCATTTGAAAACTGAAGAATGCGAAACTTTAAAGAAATAATGGTTTTAAATGTATTTTAGTGTTATTTGCAATAAATTTTAATAAATGTTAATGATAATGACATTTATTAGAAACATGAATCCAGAGATTATGAGTTTCCTTGAATGTTCCAGACCAAATCAATTTCCCTGACTTTTCCACCTTTTCCAAACGGCCAGTCACCCTGCATATACTGGTATGAAAGCGTCCCATTTTTGTTTTTAAAAAAAAGGCTACCGAATGGTGCTGCAGCTGATGATGATGATGACGACGACGATGATGATGATGATGATGATGTGGTAGCCCACGATGGAGGATTTGAGCGTAATAGGCCTAATATTGTCAAGTAACCATTAGCCAACAAGTTTCCTGGAGCTTCTTATACGGATCACTTCACCGCGGTTTTTTTTCTCTACAAGATCCGAAATACGGAGAAATCAAAAGACGGATTTCAAATATAGATACACGTCCTAATTGAAGTTCACTGTTGGCTCAGTTAATCCTTGGCGCTAAGCAAGCCGGGTCTGACTTGCCTTTCAGAATACTAAATGTACAAATGTTAAACCTATCTAATGTAGATCCGCACTATATCTATACTGACTGGCGCAAAAACCAAAAGTTTTTCCCCTTTTTTGCACACAAAAAATCCCACCTTTCTTTGTGGAAAGTGAGTAAAGCCGGTATAAGGCCTGCATCATTCAGGATTTCGCACCGACGCATCCTACGGGGATTATTTTTAAATTTGCCATGAGATGCAGGTTCGCTATTAGACGGATTTTCAGACCCCCCAAAACCAGTAATCCCTATTTTTTTTCTCGTTTTTCCGGCGTTTTTCCCATTCCTATTGATATTTTTGAACAGATTCCACATTTCGATAAGCTCGTGGAAATGCATGTATTGAAAGTGTTAAAATATGCAATTTTGCAATGTAATTTCAATGGCTATTTAAGTACTTTAGTTTTAAATTACTTATAGCAGAACAGTATTTTAAAACGTTTTGAACATCAAAGAAATTTAATGTCTAGTCACCCTATAATGCTAGTTGGCGACTATTTAAGAATTTCAATAACTCAAATTTGAATCAATGAATTTCACGAGACTTTAATGGTCTGTAAGACACCTGATCACCTGACAAGTTTATTTCTCAGTTTGTATTAACGTGTTGTTAGCATTACACGAACAGTTGTTTAAAACAAATTGAGAAATAAAATGTGTTCTTAAATTAAACATACTCGCAGAACTGTAACGGTAGAATTTTGAAAAACAAATTTCAATGTAACAGTGTTTTTTGTAAAATATTTTTGTGATGGAAGTAAAGCCTTCAATTGAAATTATCCTGAGGCAGGGTGACCACACTAATTGTAAAACAATTAAGGAAATCAGGAAAATAAAGGACTGATAAGCGAATTTGAAATAAAAAAGGTTAAATGTGTTGGCTGGAAGGGATTAGAATATTTTTTTACATTAGGAAACAAGTTAATGATGTTTGATTTAATTATTCTGGAAGTCAATTGAACGTTTAGTGATTAATAAATTTGCATCCATAACAGATGCGTTAATTGTTAAAAAGCTCAGGTAAAGTTAAGGTAATATTACCTGGAAATTAGGGAAATAAAAAATTATAAAAGTGTGGTCACCCGGTGATGCTAATCTGATAAGTATTTAAGGACTAATAGCCTAAATTTGACTCAATGATTTTCATGGCCTTCAATAACCATGAAGATACTGACAATACTCAGTCTGCTCCTTCGGCCGCTAGATGGCCTATGGCCGATATGCAGTAAAGCTGGGAAACGGCTCGGTCACACGGTGATTAAAAGGTCAATCATATTCAATTGAATAAGTGAATTAATGAAGAATGACACAGAAGACTCGTTCATCCGAGATGGGGCCATTGTACCTCGGTCATTTCAATGGCTCACAATGCAGCCTGACTAATTTCTTCGCCCCAAAATAATATCCAACTTAATCAGTGCGGTTTCGCTATTGTCCCCCACTCCTTAATTCGTGGTTTTCTTCCTTTTGTGGCTTTATTGGATGGGCCCTGTTTTATTGAACCCTTTGAACGGCCAATACGCTAGCTCTATAGCTCTCTTTTATGTCCATCAACACCTGGACTAAAGCTATTCATTTAAAGGAGCGGTAAGGCGACGCACCGATACAATGGACTTTTAATTGTTTATTGCCTAATGACGGCCATTTTTAACGAGCAATAAGACTATTAAATCAACGAAAAGAGAACGGGATGCGGGATTGTGGGGAAAAATCTTTCGTTTTCTGCATAGTTGGTGCTTAGTGCAGCCAAGTACCTTACAATACGCAAGTTAATACTATGTTGACAATGAAGCAGAAGCAGAAAAGCGAGCAAAACCTTCAAAGTAAAAGTTAGTCGAAGCGCCCTCTATGGTTTTGCTCAGGTGTCAGAATCCGTCGAAAAACATCGGCTCAAAGTGATTATTCGTACGTAAACGCATCTGCTCTATATATGTATATCAATAACTTATAGAAACCGCTCGTATGTTTTCTCACGGGTTTTTGCAATATTTGCTCAAAAGCATTTTGAATTATAGATAACTTTTCTTATGCAATGTTGACTGAATGACAAATGAATACGACGTACGATTCGAAACCGTTTTAAAAATACAAGAAGCTAGGACCAAACCCCTTTGGACCACTTCTAATTAAGCGTAAATAATGGAAATCGTTAATTGCAACCTGTTCTATTTGCCGATTAAATTTACGCCTTCCGGCGTATTACTTAACGGGATTTTCACGAGGTACTCTTTTCTTGCGGTTTGCTTAAAAATAATCCGAGTGCGCGACTTATAAACTTTACTTAGACAAATTGTTTTTAAACAAACATACAAACATTTACAAACTGTATTTCACAAATAGTGTTTGATACCCTGTTACACTTTCTGAGGATGCCACGTGGAAGACATCTCACGCCGACCTACACATAACCAAATCAGGGTGACTATAGCCATTTGAAATGAAAAAGGGTACGTCTGTTTTGCCTACCTTTTTTTAAAAATCCATGAAGGCATTAATCTATTTGCATACAGTATTTATGTACCTTTCAAAATTTCAATGTATCCAAATCAAATAAAACTCGTGATTCAAACGTGAACAAATGAATAATTCAAAACTGTGCTTCTAACAATAAACATGCTCATTAACATTAAGTTAATTTTAAATTAACATAGACGCAGTTCATTGACTGCTACAACAAACTCAGCTATTTGTTTATTAGTTTCATCCAGTAGTACTTTCATTTTTGGCTTCGAGATTCTTGCTATCTTGAGTTTTTCATCTCTTTTGGGCTAATATGCATTTCTGACTCTTCATCATGCAAACATGAGACAAAGTTTCCTGACATTTCCAGACCAAATCAATTTCCCTGACAATTCCAGGTTTTCCAGATGGCTATATTGTCACCCTGCCAAACGTCTTCGTGTCAGCTTAGAAACATGCCTCACAAGTACATAGGGTTCCCCGGACCTGGAAAACCTGGAAAAGTCGGGGAAATTAAAACGGCCTGGGAAAAGTCATGAAAATCAAAAGACGACGAGCAATTCTGAGCTTCCACGACTAATCCATTCAGCTTTCAGACTGAATTAAAATCAACTCAGTGCTTTTTTTTCTCACCTGGTTGAGGGCGAAGCCTCTCCTTTGATTTTTCAAACACAATAAAACCAGCTAGCCTTCTTTTCTCTATTAAATAAGCCGGCAACGGCGCTGCTGCTTCTTTTCACGAATTCAGCGCATGCCTGCACGGCGAAAGCAAATGCATTAGAAAGCCAAAGTGCAATTGCGGCAGGCGTTCGTGTTAAGATTAGTGATCAGATTGGATATATGGTAACATAAATTCGCCGATGCATTTGGGTATTAAAAGCAGTTTTTATATTAGACGCAAAAGTTCGGCAACAGACATAAAGGCCCTTATCCGCCGCGCTAGCGACTCCAACAAATGTCGAGGCCATTAATCTGTTTCTGCTATTAATTTAAATGCGAGCGAAGTCGCCGAACAATGGGCGATTGGCGAAATAGGGCAAACTACGAGTGCGAGATTAAGCCGGGTGGGGATGGGGGTATCGTAAATGTACGCTTAGGGGGATTGCTCGTGTTATGCAAATTGTAAATTAGGGGAATTAGCTAGGCTTAAATTGCGTTGGGATGCAGCGCCCCCTCGGAGGTGGGCAATCACGCACAACACGCTAGCTGTGAACTGGAGCCACCAAATAGGGGAGACGAAATTGCCACCTCCTGCTTTTGGCGCTAGTGTACGCTCCTGTTGCGACGTCATTTCGGCTGATTTTCTGCGCCGCTCGTATCGGGTTAAAAGTGCTAATTTCCTCTGCCCTCTAGGGGTCGTGCATATATTACGTAATAAAATTTTTGCCCTTTTTGGACACCCACCCAATTATGTAACTTGTAGGTTATACAGGACCTAGTGTACTATTTGTTATTGATTCTGCAATGTTACTGATGACAATGTTTTCGGTTTAGACATCTTCACCAATGCATTCTCAGATGCAGTGCTCAGAATACATGTAGTTGTTTTTGCACTTCAGGCTCGTCAGCTTATGCTGTTGTCTATAGCTGCAACACCCTGTGGTAGAATTTTCAAGTTATCCAGACACTTGAAAAATGTTACGTAACGCAGGGAGAAAAGCCAACACACCCAAGTAACAGTTCGTAACACTTTCACGAGGACCCACCGACCCCCTAGTGCGTTACGTAATATTGGCACGACCCCCTAGTGGAGGGTTATGAACCTAACCACTCGCTTGATGTAGGAATGTATTAATGTGGAACTTTCTAATTTAGAAAAGGTAGGGTAACTGCACCTATAGTCAGCCACCATCCAGTAGTCAGTCACTATGTATTAAAACACTTACGAATTTCCTCACTGGGTTCATGGGTGAATTTCTTGTGGTAATTAACCTCATCCTAGTACTCAAAGTCACTTGGTGTGGTTAATTAACTCAAGAAATTAACCCATAAGTGTTTTTAGTACATAGTGGCTGACTACTGGATGATACATGTAGCTGACTACAGGTGCAGTTACCCTATGTAGGCCCTACTGTATGTGCAATATGCGACTATCGTTTATGGACGAATTCGAGGCATTGTTTTTGATTTGCGGGTGAGTGGACGGGATGTAAAGCACATAACTATCGAGTGCATTTTACGAACCATTTTTCTGGTTCGTTTTATGCCTTGTTTTTTGTCTGGGGGTCGTAAACTGAGCTAGGAGAATTCAAGGGGAATACCGGTAGCTCGTTTTCCTGTCATAAATACGCTAACTTTTATGGCTAATTACGACTAGGCCATTTGAATGTTCAAAAAGTTAAACGGCTAAGCGTGCAGAAAAGTGAAATGTATACGTGTACAGGGTGATACTGTTTCTCTACCCGACAATGATTCTAGTACGTATCAGGTTAAGAATGCTAAATTTCACTCTGCCCTCTGGTGGACGTTTATGAACCTCATCACTTGCTTGATATTGGACTGTATTAACGATTTTGAATTTTGCGCCTAAATTTGTGTATTTTATAGTATTATACATGTCATTTTTTAGGCAAGTTTGTTTCAATAGTGGTGAATATATAACTTAAACACTCAATAGTTACACTTAATTATTTCATAATAGATGTTTGAAGAATTCTAGACAATCATTTAGAAGTACTATGTTCTAAAGCAGCAGTAGACGAGTAGTAAATCGGCTCCATAATGCCAATAGAGGGCAGAATGAAATTGAGCACTCTTAACCTGATCCGTACTGTAAGTACATGAATACATGAATAAGTACGTGAATACTGCGTGACACAAATCGAATTATTCGATCTTGCTTAATTTTGCATAATTGTAATTATCCCCAGCACTGGGTGGCGAATGGGTTTAAGTTTTTCATATATCGTTGATCATTGGTGGATCGGGGTTACATTTGGCGGAAAATATGAGCAACCAGACGAGAAAATTCCACCGAAAAACTAATCTCTGAAGCAAACCTCTTTATCCAGAGGAACAATTAAGGAATTTTAGTGGCTTCTGCGAGGAGCATAAAATTGACAGCTAAAGCCGCTTACGTAATTGGTCAGTTGCTTCGGCCAATGCGTGGAGACGAATAATTGAGACGTTGGCATGTCCACGACCGCCACCTCCAAGACGGCCAGTTTTCATTGTTTATTTTGCACAGTGAGTAATGCGTTGCGTGCCGTAAACGTGAAGGGGGGAATGACGTTAAACACCCAAATAACTTTTCGTGGAAGACGTTTGGATGGGAAGACGGTGGTGCATTTTCCAAGAACTAATAAAACCCATTTGACCCCCTCATTCTCTTGTAAATAACATTGCCAAGTGGCCAATGGCTATGGGTCTTCCTGGGCACTGGCGTTTTCCCTATAAAGCCACACATTTCACATTGCTGGCGTACAATTGCAATAAAAAATGCGGCTAAAGGTAAGATGAAATTGCTCGTAACTCTTCACTGACCACCTCGAAGCCTTCTTAATGCGTCATGTTTTACCCCTTTTACGGTTTCGCATTGAGCGAAATAGCATACGCCCCATTCATAATTATTGCTGTCTAATGAAGCGTCCAAGAGACGATTCTGAAAAATGGATTCTCAGTATTTGTTGTGATGCAACATTTGTACCACCTTTTCTTCTGCAAACTCATTTTTCAAGGCGCTGATTTAATTTTTCTCATTGTCTCTTATAGACTGCTGCCATTGGAAAAGTTTAAGCAAAAAGTTCAAACAATTCCTCATCGGTACTGTTAATCACATAAGAGGGACGAAGTCCACTATGGGCTGTGCTGACTATGAGTAATGGAAGTTTAAGACAAATTTCAGTAAGTAACAATTTTGTAAGTTCCATCAATAATTTGTGCTTAGAACTTTCTTAGTGTTGATACATGTATCGGGTTGCTAATTGATCTCCTTGAAGATTGAATTTTACTAAATACAATAGCTGTCTTTGTGCGCTGTATGAGTAAAATCCCCAAAACCTATTCTTGACCAATTGAACCTTCATAAATACAGTACTGAGTACATGTAGTTCACTAGAGGCGTTTATTGGAATCCAAAGGAAGCTTAGCAGTGGTATGACATATTGTACATACTGAATAAACAGGGCATTAATATGACAATGCATTACATTCACAAAGTTTCTCAAAATAATCATACGGAAATCTCTGCAACGTTATTAAAGGTTGGTTTAATTGATTCTTCGTTCTTCGCTGCTTAAAACCGATGTAACTGTCCATTACTGATTACATCGAAGATTGCTGCAGCCCGTTGTCCATCAGCCAAATCGTATGGCTACATTATCCCTGCCAAGAAAAGTCCTGCCTTATCAAAGACAGATCTGGCATCTTGGTTAAGTAGGAGAGAGCAAAATGCACCCCGAAGGTACATTTGAATATTTAAATCTCGTCGCTCAATCCTGTTGTCGCCGAAGGGAGCAAAAAAATTGCAGCTCTTAAAAAGCACACTTAAATCGAAAATTTGCTTTTCCCCAGTGGAAATACCCATCCTTCGACCCTTTACAAACAGCCGATGTCTTGCATTCGGTACGTTTGGCCATCAGAAATCGTAAGGGAATGGCAGGGAAATTGAGATATTTTGCATCAGTCAATTCATTAGTCAACATCGTGTAGAAAAATTTGGGATAAAATTCAAATTGTTCTTATTTAAAAATGTCATGTACATGTATAAGGTCAGGAAAAAGAACTGAAAAGTTGTCAGGGAAAGTCAGGGAAATCGACTTGAGAATATGAGAGTGAAAATGTAAGGGAATGTCACGGAAATTGAGATAATTTGCATCAGCCATCATCATCTTGTATAAACATTTGGGATAAAATAAATCATTTTGCTTATTTCTTAAACAATTCATGTAAAATGTCAGACTGAAAAGTTGTCAGGGAATGTCAGGGAAATCGACTTGATAATTTCTAAATTTCGATGTACATAGATTACTTGTGTATGTTTTCAAGGCCCGCCTCACACCCACTTTACCAACTCATAAATTAGTTAATTAGGAAATTCGTCAATATTAGGATAACTAGGATGTAACGTGGCCACGTGCATATGAATTGAAACGTGCATTTTTTTCCTTCGAAAACGAACTATGTATTCTAAACTTGCAAAGTGTTACCTTCAAAAAAGCTAAAAGCACCACCAGGGTTACCACATTTTTTTTGAGAACGAAAGACCCTGATTTACCCGGTCATTTTTAAATTTTTACATTACCATGAAAACTCAACATTTCATTACTATACTTTATTTTTACTTTGCAAGGATATTTATTTCTAGTAAAATGGTAAACAAATTGGAACGTGAACATTTGAAAACATATGTAACTTTAATAAAAACTTAGTTGGAAGAGTAGGCTAACTTTTCAAATCATGATTTAACAAGTTTATGGGCATATTTTTGTCAGTATAATTTTCATCATAAAAATTCCAGATCAAATTTTACATCTTCCCTGACTTTCCAGGCCTTTTCCCTGACTTTCTTAGATTCCTTGACTAATATTTCTTATAAATATTAGTCTTCAAAAAAGCGCCTCAGGCAATTTAAAAAAACTGATACATTTTAGTACGTTTTTTTATTAAATTAAGGACATGAATGGAGGAAAATTACTCAGTTTTAAGCTGGATTTTTCAAAAATTGTCATTTTACCCAATTTTTCACAATTTTTCCGCAAGGGTATAAAGTTTCAAATTTTTCACACATTTTCACACTGGCCACATGCCTGCACCATGCAGGTTGATCAATCAGACCCTACTGGTATACGTCATTACACATGTAAGCTTATATCAATATATTTTACAATCGCAAACAATATCGATAAGATCAATAGTTTTCAAAAGTTTAAAAAAAAAGCCAAAACGAACTTATGTTTCTTCCCATGCTGAACATCACGTTTTCTTTTAACGTTGATCGATATCGGGTGCTGACTCGACGGATAAACGTTTTTTGAAATCCATCTAAGCCACTTTTTTGGATATCGATCAATCCGGGGCAGATGTTGGATCTTAAATCGATAAGGATCGATCGATGTAGGGATATTACTTTAGATGGAATTGGTTTAGACAGGTTCTACTTTACTGACACACCCAATTGATCAGACTAGTTTGGAAAGGATATTACTTTAGATGGTTTTGGTTTAGACAGGTCGTATACTGTACTGATTCACCCTATTAATCAGACATTAGCACCTGACATTGGTTTAACAAGGATTTTACTTTAGATAGTACTTGTTAAGGCATGTCTTACTTTACTGACATACCCTATTGATCAGACATTAGCACCTGACATTAGTCTAGAAAGGATATTACTTTAGATAGTTTGTTTAGGCAGGCTACTTTAATGACACCCCTATTCATCTGTCATAAGCACCAGACATTAGTTTTGAAACGATATTACTTTACAAAGTACTTGTTTAGGCATGTTCTACTACACATTAGCACCTGCCATTAGTTTAGAAAGGATGTTACTTTAGATTGCATTTGTTTAGACATGTTCTACTTTACCGACATACCCTATTAATCAGGCGTAAGCACTTGACATTAGTTTAGAAAGGATATTTATTTAGATAGTATTTGTTTAGACGGGGTCTACTGTACTAACACACCCTATTGATCAGACATTAGCATCTGACATTAGTTTAGAGAGGTTCTACTTAACTAATATACCCTATTGACCAGACATTAGCATCTGACATTAGTTTAGATATGTACTTTTTGTTAAAACAAGGTGTCCAAAAATTAACCAACTTGCCAAAAAACCCCAGAAGGCACGTGTGATTCCCATAACATGTAAGATTTCTGGAGATTATGAAGATCTAATAACAAGATCTCAAAGGTCAGGTCTCGTGAGGATCTTCCGAGCTGAAATCTGTCGAATTAATTCTTCTTTGTTCAAGTCCCCTTCTCCCTTCAGCTCCAATCAAATAATTAGATTTACTAACGAAATTGCGGAGAAATAATTAGATTTATCCTTTCTCTGAGAGAAATCTGAGGGAAAAATGTTTTCTTTCTTTCTTTTTTCATATGTACGTTTCCTGGCGCCTCTGATAGGAATGAAAATAAGATGGGAAAGCAAAGAAGGCTGGAAAACTACTTGAGACAAGATGAGACTGTAAATTACAAAAAAAACGAAAAAAACCTAAAGCCAAATTTTTTGATGCATACTGTACGTACAGGGTGACCATATAAGCACAACTGACTCAGTCAATTGCAAACAAACAAAAAAAGTAAGGTCAACAATGTTTGATGCACACTGTACGTACAGGGTGACCCTAAAAGCAAAATGGACTCAGACAATTGTAAAAAAGCAAATTAAAAAAATTGATGCACACTGTACGTACAGGGTGATTATCCTAAAAGCACATCAACCTCAGTTCAATTGCAAAAGAGTAAAGTCAACAATTTTTTGATTCACACTGTACGTACAGGGTGACCTCAAAAGCATAACGGACTCAGTCCATTAGCCAGTTTCCTCAGTGATTTATCGTTGACTTCCGTTTTTTCTGCAGACAGCATCAGGGTTTTAAACCCCAAAAAAATTTGAAACTAACTGATAGCTTCGTCACGACACGATTGTGTCAAATACAATGACACGCTTTAAATTTAAAAGGAAAACCTAATGCTTTTCATCCAAAATGGTTGCCAGCCTATCTTTTTACGCAAAATGATGGATTGGACTAACTTTTTTTCACCAAAACCCCATTTTAGACATGATAACTTATTTCGAGCCAGTCACGACGATGATGAAGCTAAATACGTTGACGACATTGACTGTTTTTGATACGTGGTAATAAACCATCATGATGAGACTGATGATTTCATTAAAAAAATGTAAAAAAATTGAGGGATATACAGAGGGAAAACGCCATAAATACAACAACACTTGGATCCAATACATATTTGAGTTTGGTCGTTAAATTTATACAATTTATATATATGTACATTATGTTATTTATATTAAATTAATATAATATTTATGCATTGCTAGTGGGAATATATGACATTAAAAATTGTTCTTAAAAACCTGCTAAATGTTCATATAAACCTTATAAAGTTCAACTAAAAAAATCATTTTTGATAAATCGAAAAACAAGACAATTTAAGTAGTAAAATCTAAATTGTCAAAAAAAAATCAGAAAGTAAAAATAGGAATACAATTAAGGAAAATTGAATTAAACTAAACTTTACAGAAAACCTACGTGTTGTAATTTAAATACGCATTGCTAATGGAAAAAATATACATGTTTATGTATGTTATTTAAAAAACCAAAATGTTTTTAAAAACCTTAATGCTCATATTCATGTAACTCACATAAAACTTCGCAAAGTTCAAATTAAAAACTAATTTTTTTATAAATCGAAAAAACAAAGCAATTTACGTAGCAAAATCTAAATTTGCAAAAAAAATAGAAAGTAAAATTATAAATATACAGTAATTGATAAAACTTGAATCCAATTAAAATATAAATTTACAAAAACCCTACTGTATGGTACGTAAATTATATTCAAAGATTACAGCAAAATCTGAACTTAAAAAAAAATCAGAAAGTAAAGTTATATATATACAGTAATTAATAAAAATTTAATCCAATTCAAAGTTAAATTTACAAAAACCTTACAATATAGTTCGTTAATTAAATACGAAGCTTACTTCAATCTGTTAATTTATATTTTAATAAATAAATTGCATTGTTTTTATATTTATAAAGAAACGAATTTTTAATGGGTTTTTGAGTTAGTTGATTTTTAAGTAGGTTTTTAAGAAAAAAATTAATGACATTAATAAAATAAATCACATTGTAAATACAGTATTGAATTTAAGTATATTTGCATTTGATACTGATGAAATTGTACTAATTAACCTTTAAGCATTTTTTTAAACATTATAATTAAGTAAAAACTAACAGCACTGTCAGTGTCAAAGGGTAGGTACAGGGTGTCTTCAAAGTGTACGTACAGGGTGTCCCGAAACGATAGATCGTAGGGGGCGCCACCATCGTTGCAAGGCGATAAAGGAGGCAAAGACGTGAATTAAAAGACTAGTTTGAAACAGATACATGTCGATTTTCGACATTTTTTTTTTCACAAAAAAAAAGAAGTCGATTTATAGCGTTGATGAATCGTTTTTGGGTTTTTCGGTACCTCCCTCCCCCTTTTCCTTTTTCTCTTCTTCCTCCTCTTCCTCGCAAATGTTTTCTGAGTAAATGGAGCGAGAACGAAGAAGATTTATCTCCTCCATTAACCCCTTTTTTAGGCCCTTATCATCGATGCTGGATCGATATCGAATCGTTAATCGATTACGAAATTACCCCCACCCCACCCCACCCCTCCATCATTAGAAGAAGCATCAGGATTACCAAAAAGATTTTGGGAAAATTGTAGGAAAGACAAGAATTTGAAAATCAGGGAAGAACTACTTGAAAATAATTACAGGGAAAAATTAGGGAAAATAGGTTGTAAATACAAGTATTTAAAGAGGGAAAATAATCTAAAAATTAGGGGAAAATTGTGGAAATCGAAAGAATATTATTTTAAAATTATGGAAAAATTATTTGTAAATAGATGTAGTTAAAGGGACAAATAATTTGGGAGATAAATCAAGATAATTGGAAAATAATAAATTAGGGGAAAAATTATGCAAATCGAAGGAATATTATTTTAAAATTTTGGGAAAATTATTTGTAAATACATGTAGTAAAGGGACAGATAATCTGAATAATAAGAGAAGAAAAATTATTTGTAAAAAAGGGGCAAATAACTTTAAAATTATGGGGAAAAAATTGAAGAAATCGAAGCAAACTGATTTTAAATTAATGGTAAAATTATTTGAAAATTATTGGGAAGATTACTTGAACGTGAAGGGAAAACTATTTGAAAATATAGGGAAATTATTTGCAAATTAAAGGGAAAAATTAGGGAAAATTATTTGTAAATTAAATTATTTGTAAATTTGTAAAAGGGGCAAATAATTTTAAAATTAGGAAAATATTTTTGGAAATCGGAGAAAATGATTTGAAATGATGGTGAAATGATTTCAAATTATTGGGTAGATTACTTGAACGTGAAGGGAAGCTTATTTGAAAATACATATAATAGGGAAAATTATTTGTAAACAAGGAGAAAATAATTTAAAAATTTGGAGAAATATTCAAGAAATCGAAGCAAGCTTGAAATTTATGGAAAAAATAATTTGAAAATAAAGGGGGAAGTATTTAAATGGGAGGGGGAAATTATTTGAAATTTAAGGAAAATTAATTGATTTGGAGAAAATTATTTGAAAATTAAGAGGGAAAGTAGTTGAAAGTGAGAAGAAAATTATTTGAAAATCAATTAAAATAGCTATCTTTTCTCAAATGTAGTCAAAATTTAATAAATAACGTTAACAGTACAAAGCGTATTGAGCTAATGTACTTCCAAATTCACAAAGTTACAAAACTAAAATGCTACACAAATACAGTTGGAGAACATGTTTACTAACTCGCAAAGGAATGAAATGCTGAGGTTTAAATAAACCTCGAAATGCTTTTAATTTGAAAAGTAAACACCAAAAGCAATTTATGCAAAGAGTAGACGAAAATATTAACGTTAATAAAAGATCATCAACAACGTAGGAAAGTAGATAAAAGTAAACAAGCTTGGCGAATTTGTTTACTTTCAAAAACTACATTATTCGTATCAGATTTATGTTTGGACTTTCTCATAGTCGTAACAAGAACCTAAGTACGAGACATTTGCTTAGTTAATGGATTTCGGAAATTTTTCTTATCAAAATGAGGGGCATTTCAGCAAATTTCAAATTTTTGAGAATAAGAAACACTTAAGAAAACATACTGTAGAGGTAAAATAGAGAAAAACAGGAAATTTACACAAAAGATAGGACGATTTTTCTACCCTAGAAAAAAAAATGTATGCTTTAGGAAATTCAGGAGTAGCTCAGAAAATTTTAGAAATTTTCGCATATCCAGGCATTGACTAAATTTAGTCAATACAGATAGTTATGAGGTGAGTTTTAGCAAAATTAGAAGTCATGTGATTTTTGCAAAAGAAGAATATAGAAACTTCCTGGAAATATAGAAAAGTGAGAGAATTTTAGACAAATTTAGGATATTTTAGCAGATCTAACCTTTTTTTATATGCGAGATCAGATTTGCAAATCAATACCTTTTTATAAAATATAGTTATAAAAATTTGGTGAGGAGGAGTATTTAAAATTGAAGGCAATATCCTGTATATAGGAAGCTAAGGAATTCGTAAATTTTTCATGCATGTAAATTAGTAAATAAAGGAATTCACTTATATTTTTCGAAAAAAAAAAGATCCTATGTTAGCCAATACAGAAGTTATGGGGACAAATTTTTCAAATGAAAAATAGATTAGAAATGAAATTTTTCATAAAATATGGGAAATTGATAAATTTCTTGGAAAATCTAGGGCATTTTAGGAAATCCAGGTTCCTTCATATATGCGAAGATATTTGCAAATTAATAATTTTTGACAAAATATAGGATGTTTTAGCAAATTTAGAAGTAATAATTTTGGAGAACTTCTTTATTAAATCAAAAGTCAAATTCAAAATCAAATTATTAAAAATCAAAAGCAATGTCCTATGTGTCCATGGGAGTATATTTGCAAATTAAGAATTTGTGAGAAAATGTAGGATGTTTTGGAGAACGGAAAAGTATTGAGGATACTGAGGATAATTTATGATAGTTTAGCATTTTCTAATGTTTTCTTAAGAAAACAAGAAATGTTTCATACAACTCAGAACTGCAAGAATTCTGGCAAATAATAAATGCATTGACAATCAACAGCAATACCCTGTATATAGGATGACCAGGAATTTTGACGATAATTTATGATATTTTAGCATTTTCTTATGTTTTCTTAAGAAAACAAGGAATTTTTTATAAAATTTTGGGTGTTTGAGAAAATCTTGAACTGTAATAATTCTGGCAAATAATAAATTCATTGACAATCAACAGCAATATCCTGAATATAGGATGCCCAGGAATTTTTACTATAATTTATATTTTAGCATTTTCTTATGTTTTCTTAAGAAAACAAGAAATGTGTCATAAAATTTTGTATGTTTGAGAAAATCTTGAACTGTAGTAATCCTGGCAAATAATAGAAGTATTGAACGAGACAACAGAATACATCAGAATATCTAGAATTTAAAGAAATTAAGAAATTTGTCAAAAATTCGAGGAATTTCTAATGCGAGGAATTGCACTTCCAGTTCACATTTCCATCTGCGCACAATCAAACAATTGTTTGTTTTCATCTTAGGCTTCGACGCCTACGAAACGCTATTTTGGGTGAATAAAAAAGACAGGAAAAAATGCCAAGAATTTAAATAAAGAAGTTAAGGGAGGATGAAAGGAAGGCAAATAAATAGAAAATAAATAGAAAAATAAATGAAATGAACTGCAGGAAGGTAATGGCAGAAACGTGAGCTGACACGGTCGTATTTCGATGAAAGATTTTTGAGAAAAAAACAAAAAAAAAACATCATGTCTCTCTCTTACATCATCCCAGTATAGCAAAACAGTCTTATTGAACTATCTTGTGCGAAATTCACGTTGATGAATCCCAAACAGTGCCCTTGATTCGAGAGGGATGCCGTTAAAATAACAGTTAAAATGACGTTAAGGTCCCCCATCTGACGAATCCGGAAACGGAAGTGGGGAAGGCGTTTTAGCCACGAGTTTCACATCCTGATTAAGGTTCATTTGCGATGGAAAAACGCGAGGAAATGAGGCAATTTATAAGAGAAAAAAACAAGCCCAAGTTGCTTAAGCAGGTGAATGCGATGGGTAATCAGCCAGAATAATTCAAAATTCAAAGAAAATAAAACAAGATGAGAAAAAAAATATATGCAAAAATGACAAAAACAATGGCGTGGCTCAATGGAAGAAAGGAGAAATGAGTCTTGAAATTAAAGGACGTCTTTCAAATGTTTCAAATAAATTTCAAATATTCAAACTTTTACGATTGTTTTATAAAAAAAACAATCAATGAGAAGTGAGAAGCTGGTCTCAAATAACCCAGAAATTAAATATTCAAATTCAAATATTAAAACTTTCACAATTGAACTTTTTAAATGACAATTTCATTAATGATTTGTTCTATATAATGTCTCGTTATCTCTTAAATTTTGTGTTAACCAATAACTTTAGCTTGGTAAAACATATCACTGATTTTTAAATTTCCCTTACTTTTTCAAAGCAAATCCATGTTTCCTGACTTTTCCCTTACTTATTTTTTAATATTTATTATTATTATTTTGAGCATTTGTTATTTGGAAGAATAAATCCAGTCAATTATTACTCATAATCGATCATATTTGTGAGCTTATTTGTCACTTTCCAATTAATTCATGTTATAATTCATAACATTTTAATTGGTTAAAAGATCTGTTTTGGAAATATACTGATTTATCATCCTATACAAAACCTAGCTTAACCTAAACCTTAATACGTTTTTTTATTTTGCTGCCCCCAAACGGCAGGCAATCATTGCCAGCCTGCAAGCTGTTAGGAGAAGCCCGCTTTCTAGTAGCGGCTATGTCGGAGCGGGGCAGCGGCAGGGCACATACTGTAGTATAGTCTTTCTTTTGCATAGTTATTCAGTGGCAACTGTATGGATTAGGATTATCAGGTTCAAGATAATTTATTGTCTGAGCAGATATCAAAATTTGGCCAATGTGCATATTGACACCATGGCATAGCGAACATTCATTTTGTATGTATTTTCGTTTGTGTCCACAGCTTGGCAACGGCACCTTCAACAAGGGCATCCTGATGAACGCTGCCTTCATGCTAGCCATGAAAGATGAGGACTTCCATTGTTTCGTCTTCCACGACGTCGACCTCATTCCGGAAGACGACCGGAACATGTACTCGTGTCCGCAGTACCCCAGGCACATGTCGGTGGCCGTCAACGAGTTCAAATACAAGTAAGATTCCTCGCCTGAAACAACACGAATGTCTTCTGAAATATGACTGTAAATGTAGGGAAAAGAGCTCAATATTGAGTTTGGTTCCAAGTTGGTCGTGTAGCTTAAGGGCAAAATGGGGCCCCGAAGAGAGACGAGGAGGAACTCGACAATCCTCAAAAACATCACAAGCATCAAAACTATAAAAAAGCAGTGATATAAAAAGCCAGACAGCTGAAATAAGCCACACAGTCTGCAGAATATTTAACAGCAGGTTAGCTCAAAATACAGTGAAACTCCTGTAGTTGGACTGCCGGAGTGGGGTAGGGCATATACCGTAGTATGTCCTTAATGTTGCTGAGTTAAGACGGAAATCCCATTATGTTGGACAGTTTTTCTCTGCACTGTGAGTGTGCCATACAATTAACATTAAGGAACAACCTCTCTAATTGGGACACCCAGTAATTCTAAAGTTGGACTGCGTTACATGGACCACCAACGACAGAAACCCTTGCATATCCGACAATATTTTGTACTGCATGGAAACTCATGGCATCCCAGTCCAGGCCTTTCTTCCTAAAACCTCCCGTTGTCCTATCTCGGACAGCGCTGGACTTTCCGGGATATGTCCAAAGAGATTTATTTGATATTACATACAGCTCTGTAGTTAAATACACATTCATATATTCTGTCAGGGCCATGGCTTCATGAACCACTGGGGAAACTCGGTATCCCGGTCAAGTCCTACATGTCCGAAACCTCCAGTTTCTATCACAGACAGCGCTGAACTACCCGGGATGTGTCCAAAGAGCTTTATGTGATATTACACAGCTCTGTAGTTGCATTCACACATTCACATAGTCTGACAGGGCCAGGGTCCAATGACCCACCAAGAAACTACCAGCATCCCGGTCCAGTCCTACCTTTCCGAAACATCTAGTTGTGTTGTCACGGACAGTGCTGGACTCCTCGGGATGTCCAAAGAGGCTCATTTGATATTTCACATAGCACTGTAGTTAAATACACACATTCATATTGTCTGAAAAGGTCATGGCCCCATGACCCACCAGGAAACTCCCGACTTCCCGGTCCAGTCCTACCTCCCGGAAACCTCTCGTTGTCCTATCAAGGACAACGCTGGAATCCTCGGGATGCGTCCAAAGAGATTTATTTTATATTGCACACCGCCCTGTAGTTAAATACTCACATTTGCATAGTCTGAAAGGGCCAGGGCCCCATGACCCAACGAGAAACTCCCGGTACAGTCCTACCTCTCGAAAACCTCCCGTTATCCTATCACACACAGTGCTGGGCTCCTCAGGATGTGACCGGATAACACGGAAAATATTTACCAATATGAAGACAGACAGGGCCAGGGTATCATGACCCAACGGGGAATCTCCCGGCACCCCAGTCCAGTCCTACCTCCCAGAAACCTCCTGTTGTCCTATCACAGACAGTGCTGTACTCCTCGAGATGTGACCGGACAATACGGAAGATGTTTTCCAATACTAAGACAGACAATGCCAGGGCCCTATGACCCAACGGGGAATATCCCAGCATCCCGATCCAGTCCTACCTTCCCGAATCCTCCCGTTGTCCTAACTAACACAGACAGTGCTGGAATCCTCAGGATGTGACCAGACAATATGGAAGATATGTTCCAATACTAAGACTGACAGGGCCAGGGCTTATGACCCAACGGGGAATCTCCCGGCATCCTGGTCAGCTTCCCGAAACCTCCCGTTGCCCTTTCATGGACAGCCTTGGACTCCTCGGGAAGTGACCACACAATAAGGAAGATATTTTCCAACTCTAAGACTGACAAAACGAGAACTTCATGCATGCAAATGCATCCCCAGCGGGTAAGGAGCCGGCAACAAGTAAATTTGCAGGGGCACCAATCTCATCATCCGCGACAATGGCCCTTGAGGCAAAGGGTTTGGGAGGGGGCTTTGGGCACCCCTTACGTTTTCTAGATGCCACTGGTATTCCCAATCGTGTTTCCTATTTTGGAGTCGAAATGAATACATTCAACCAGGGCTGGCTTTATTGCGTTTCCATGACGCTCTGATCGCCCCGGCTACGAATTTAAATTCACCATCTGGAGAAAAATCCAAAAATCGTGGATCGACTTAAAACCAGTATACGGAATGGAAGCAGAGAATCCATCTCGGTGATAAATCAATTTTTTGCCACGAAATTATTTTCCATAGTGATAAGGGCCCTTCTTCATACTCTGAGCAGCAGGCATCTCTGCGCATCCGAGATAATTCCGGATGATGAAGTAAACAGGAATTCATGGCCAATTTGGATAATAAATCAAACATTTCGTTCAAAAAATGGAGAATTGATGGGGTTTCTGTGGCAGCGAACAAAGTGGAATCTGGTAGATGTATTTCTTGTGAAAAATTAGGATGTTCGATGGAAATGTTTATAATGAAAATGGTATGAAAGGTCGTTTTTAAGATAAAAATTGGTAGCTTTGGAAGTTTGATTTTCATTTAGATTGGATTTTGTCAGATGGCCTTTTTGGTTATAACCATGGAATTTTTAAGATGGACATGTGATATTTGTGAGAAATATAGCTTGGGCCAAAACAGGAAATTTTTTGACGATCTTCTGAACATAAGTGACCCAAATTTCACTATATAATGTTGTGAGAAGTAATGACCTTAATTTTAATCAATATCCATAACAGAGCTAATGACCTAAATCCTAAATTTCAATAAATGTCTATTGAAAGACTAATAACCTAAATTTGAATAAATGTCTATTAAAGGACAAATGACCTGAATCTTAAATTTGATGTCTAATAAAGGATCAATGAGTAAAATTTTAATCAAGTTTTCCAGGACTAATGATGTCAATTGTAATTAGTTTTCAAGGACCATTGGACTAAATTTCAATCAAGGATTCAAGCTGCAATGACCTAAATTTTGATCAATTTTCAAGAGATCATGAACTAAATTTCATTCAGGTTTACAAGGACTAATGACATAAACTTTAATCAATTTTCAAGTACTAATTAACGACCTGCATGATAACCAAGTTTAAGTTTTCAAGAACTAATGACCTAAATTTTGAATCCAAATCAAGTTTTCAAGGACTGATGAACTAAATTTTAATCAATCTTCAAGATCTAATGATCAAAATGTCAATCAAATGTTCAATTTATAACGAACTAAATTTCAATCAGGTTTACAAGAACTAATGACATAATCTACTAAGGACTAATGAGCTAAATTTCAATCAAGGGTTCAATTAATAATGACCTAAATTTCAATCAGGTTTACAAGGACTAATGACACATTTTAACCAAGTTTTCAATAACTAATGAAATAAATGTTTAATCCAAATCAATGACGTCAGTTTTTATTTTCAAGGACCATTAATTGAACTAAATTCAATCAAGGTTTCAAGCTGCAATAACCTAAATTTAAATCACGTGTTCAATTAATAATGACAAATTTTAATCAACTTTCAAGTACTAACGACCTGCACTTTAACCAGGTTTTCAAGAACTAATGACCTAAAGTTTTAATCCAAATCAACTAGCTTGATCACGTTTCCAAAGACAGAAAATAACCTAAAAATCCACTTAAATTTCAAGGAACTTCCAATCAAAAATTTTGAGGAATGATGACCTAAATTCCAAATACTGACTTTCCAGGACTTTAATTACTTAAATATCAATCGATCCCTTTTACAGGGTGTGTCTTAAATCTGAGAAGTTAACATTAACCATACAAAGACATTGATGACTTAAATGACTTAAAAAGGGCAGACACCCTGCACAAAACATGAAAATTTGTATTAAAAACATTTCCAGAGAGCAAAGCCAAGCACTCGAAAATGATCAAAGCGATTGTGGGCGGATGGAAAATGAATTTCTAGGATGTTTTTGAATCTTCCTGGCAGCAGTAATACCGTCCAAATTATATTTTAGCGACTGTGGCATTTTTTTTGTGAGTGCGATAAATTTCTTTGATCTTACACACACACTTTCATTCGAGATGCTAATCCAGACCCCCCAGTCCCCCCATTTCACATTTCACCAAAAAATCCACGATTTTTCACGTCTTACCCCCTAGTCATTATGCGGTTTTTTTTGGCAAAAAATCTCTCATCGATTTTTTGCGTGATAAGCAACATGGCTCTTTTGCTAGCTTTTATTTTACCTATAGGTATTTTTTACGACGAAATTAACGAAAAGCCACGTGTTTTGCAAGACCGAAATTAGTAGGATTGGGGAATAAAAGGGGCAAAAAAAACAAAGCTAGACTCGCAATTAAGACAATAAACAATTAGGATGCAACTTGGAACGAATGCAAATTTATCTTTTTTTTTGGCAAAAAAATACGAGCCAATTGTAATTTGTGCAATTTTTGTACAAAGAGATGGGAGATCGATTACACCCTCAGCTTTTGACTAATTACTACCTCAATTAATAATGAATAACTTTCACAATCAACTACATGGATCAGATCCTACATTACAGTTGATTTTTGTTTTAGAAAAAAAAATACACACAAAAAGTACAATGAAATCTTGAGAAGTATCTTGGTGCACTCGTGAGAGTTGTTTCTTAGAAACCCTAAGATATCTCGAAAGATTTCTTAAACGTCTTTCTTCAATGGTTTCTTAATTGGGTTTATTAGTTGACGAAAATTTGCAATACTTTCTACCCACATGCATTAGAAAATACATTTTAAAATGTCTGTAGATTGAGACAAATTTAGTTTCAAGCTGTATTGACAAATATATATATTTGAAAATGCATTTCCGAATGCATTTTAAAATGTGTTTTATGTGTGTATTATATGTGTTGGAAAATGTATTGTGTAATGCACACTGTAATGAGGGCTTAGTTCGTGTGCGTTGAAGAATATATTGTGTAATGCATTTGAAAATACATTTTAAGATGTTTGTAGATTGAGACAAATTTAGTTTCAAGCTGTATTGACACATATATATATTTGAAAATGCATTTCCGAATGCATTTTAAAATGTGTTTTATGTGTGTATTATGTGTGTTGGAAAATGTATTGTGTAATGCACACTGTAATGTAGGCTTAGTTCGTGTGCATTGAAGAATATATTGTGTAATGCATTTGAAAATACATTTTAAAATGTTTGTAGATTGAGACAAATTTAGTTTCAAGCTGTATTGACAAATATATATTTGAAAATGCATTTTAAAATGTGTTTTATGTGTGTATTATGTGTGTTGGAAAATGTATTGTGTAATGCACACTGTAATTGTGTGCATTGAAGAATAGGTTGTGTAATGCATTTATTCTGTTTGCATTGAATGCATTTTACTATTTATATTCCATGCATCGCAAAATATCAAACTATATTTCATAATTCCAAGGTTTAAAAAATCCAAATTCTGAATTTTAAAAATATCTAAAATATTCAATAAATAAATTAAAACTGGCAATGAAATAAAGCATAAAATTCAAAAATATCTCAATTTCATTCATCTCAATGCAGCACACAATTTTTGCAAGTAAGTAGTCCAAATTTATCGTGAAATCCACGAGTTATACTATTTTATAATGCATTGTAAAATGCATTAGTGAAATGCATTTTTGTTTACATTACCAAAATGTATTTGGTGTTGCTATACAAACGACTAATTTTCTTAGATATTGTCTTAGGTTGTGAGATCGAGTTTGAATTTCGCTAATTAATCCATTAAATCTATTGTTTCAGACTGCCCTACACCCTATTGGTGGGTGGCGTTTTCTCCATAAGGGCCAAGCATTTCATGCAAGTCAACGGGTACTCGAACTTGTACTGGGGATGGGGAGGAGAAGATGACGACATGAGTGTCAGGTGAGTACACGTGACAATATGGCGACCGGTAGCCATCTTCGCTAACCGTAATGTTTATAATGTTAAACCTCATGTTTTTATCCCATATTTCTGAAAGAAAAAACTACAGGGTTCCCGCATTTTTTTGGGAAGGAAATTCCCTGACTTTCCAGGTTTCTACAGGTCATTTTCGAATTTTTCCATGAACATGAAAAATCAACATTCCATTCCCACATGGAAAAAAATGCATTTCGAAATACATAATCTGCAATGCATTTTGAAATATATTTCAAAATACGTGTAGATTGAGACATTAAAATATTGCAAATTGCATAGGAAAATGTATTTCCTGAGTAATCAACAATTTATATTGTAATGCATTTCATAATACATTTCAAATGTATTGCAGAATGAATCTCATAATGCATTTCAAAAGTATTGCAGAATGCATTTCATGATGTCTTCAGTGATTTGTGAAATGCATTTTTGAATGCATTTTAAAATACATTACGGGTGAATTTCAGAATGTATTTTCCAATGCATATGGTGATACATTGCTTAATGCATTGAATTATGTACTGTACTGACATTTGTATTGTATTGATGATATTAAACCTCTACATTACCAGAATTTCTAAATTTCATATCAAAAAACCTCTTAATTTCGAAATTTAAGATATCAGTAGCCGTGCAAATTAACTTCTTAATTTTACACAAATCAAGTGTTTGGTTATCTTTTGTTTCTCACCTATATAAATCACAATATACATCCTACTAAATTGTAAGCATCACAAATTGGCTACTCAAATACGTATAATGCGTTGTTCAGTATATTTCGTAATGCATTTTAAAATACATTATTAAAATACATTGCTGTATGAATTTAGATATGTATTTGCTGTGAATGTCTTGCTGCAAAACACATTTCCAATACATTTGCAATACATTTCCCAATTTGCAATGTATTTCAAAATGCATTTCCTTTTCATGTGGGGTGATTCTCATGGTTCTCCTGTTATCCTCATGTTACATTTTGTTTTACACTGCGTTAACTGCATTAACTTGCCAGTTAATCAGCAAACGTTACTCGAGTGCATGATTGACAGAAATATCAGCAATTTATGCTGATAATTTTTTTTCACGATTTACTTCGTTCCGATTTCAATTACACTTTCCAGGTGTCGTTCTTTTCTCGTTGTAACGATTTTGGTTCATTGGAATTCGATTTATTGGTTTCCTGGAGATTGTAATTATAAGCTGAACGAAGTAAATCGCAAATTAAAAAATTATCAGTAAATATTGCTAATATTTCTATCGATCTGATACTAAAGTACGTACTGTTGAATAACTGGTAAGTTAATTTTTTGCTCATTTGCATGTTTTAAAAATCGTAGTATAAAGGAAAATTTCTTGCTGTGCGAATTAACTTTTCACTTGTTTTCACCTGTCCGTCTCGGACTTAATTGAAAC
>JAQGAF010002067.1:0-25352 GCA_034687865.1 Kryphioiulus occultus
GGCTGCTGGCGCAATACTGACAGATTTACTGACGAACGCCTTTACACGGTCAGTATTATTGTCAATATCTTCATACTGACAGTAGTTATCCGAAAAGCGTCAATACATCAGTATTGCCCTTTCACGATCCGTATTACTGTCCGTATTTGTCGAAACTGGCAGTAATAATTCCCGTGTAGGGTCCCCTTTACATTACATGTTTTGTCCTTATTTGTTAACTGACAACACGTCCAGTGGTATTCAGCTTGAAATTATTCAAAAGCTTTTTTATCGCGTTTAAAAAACACTTGAATCGTCGGTATGATGCACTGGCAAATTAGCAAAAAAAATCATTTCCACACACATACATCTAGCAAATACACGAACTTACAGGAAGTCGTTTCAGAAAAGTTTTGTTCCTGTAACAAACCTTTTGGAAAATGACCTATAAATTATAACCTGTTGCTACCATTTTGCTGCAGTTTGATTAAAAAAATAAATAAAACTACCACATTTTATAGACTAAGTTATATATACTAGACTAAGTTAAATAGACTATAGGCTATAGTTATCTTAGCGTGCCTCTACAGCTATGGTAATACAAGGTAACTTTGCTGGTTCACAGCTGTCACCTGATCGAAGCTTTTATTGCTAGACGGCTAGCGAAGCTTAATTGGCATTTATCCATAGACCATACCATGGTTATGCCGAAATTATGGCTATGATAAACGAAGAATGTGGCGCATTAGCAAGCGGTGGCATATATGCTACGCGTATCCATTATCGAAGCAACGCACACGAAACGTTGTTAAGGAGGGGAGCCTCGTAAACAGGTTTTTGATAATATGAAAAATGCAATCCCTGTTGCATACTTAAAAAGGGCCGATGCGGGGAAAATAAGCATGACCATTTGTAACTGCAAAGGCTGCAGCGCTACATTTGTCGAGTACAAATCCGTTGCTCCTAGCACTATTTTGGAACAACTGTCGAGAGCTTTTGCCATCTTCCTGCATGATGCGATGCTTCACCTACCATGGCCTGCTCGATTCATTTTATTATTGACTAAAAGTCCCATTATTTTCCAACATGAAAATAGTTGCTTAGCAACGTATCGAGATGAGCACAAGAGTGAGGACTCTATACCCTGCGTCGTAGGCCCTTCTATAAAGGGATAAAAGGGGGAAGGAAAATCGGAGGGCGTGGACACGTATGACCAAATACGTTTCTCAATATTACGATTAACAAGTGGACAAAATCCTGATTTGTACCCAACTAACACCAAATTTTAACCTGCATATTATTCAGCACTAGTACAATGAGTGCAAACAGAATTAAAAGTTAATGCAATTATTAGCAACTTCAACATGTTCTTTTATGTTTATTTTTCAAGGATCGTTTGTCAA
This sequence comes from Kryphioiulus occultus, assembly GCA_034687865.1. Classification (NCBI taxonomy): domain Eukaryota; kingdom Metazoa; phylum Arthropoda; class Diplopoda; order Julida; family Julidae; genus Kryphioiulus; species Kryphioiulus occultus. Next base: position 1,383 of record JAQGAF010002067.1, read on the forward strand.
AACATAAGCCAGTGAAGGCCCACAAGCAGCATCTGTTGGGGCAATGGGGCTCAGCCAGTGCAGGGCAAAAATTCAAAGGTGAACATCACGATGTCAAAGTAAGTAAGAGTTGCACAACGTTATTTGTTTTGCATCTCCCAGTCAGAAAAAGCACCATCGTGCAAAATCAATATCGACTGCAGCTGACTATCCGAATTTTAAAATTATTATAACTGCGCAGTCAGATTACAAAAGGGTTACAGTTGTGGGCACGGTCGTATATCAAGAAAAAAAATTCAATAAAATGCTAATTACGAGGGTAGTTCAATAAGTAAACTAATTTATTTATTTAAAAAAGATCGACTCATTATGTTACAAAAATGAAATATACACTTTGTAGAGCATTTAATACTCTATTTTTCCACACAATCCCCACAGTTATTGATATGCATTTGTCCCATCGCATCACAAGTTTCTGCATACCATCATCGATGGTATAGCTCATTTTCATCACAGTCAATGGCGCCCACTGCGCTTATGTTCATAGAGATGGGTTCGACCACTATTAAATTTTTCACACATTTCCACACTGATTTCCGTGAAAGACAGTGGTCACCATACACGTCGACTAATCCTTTGTGAATTTCGAATGGTGTAAGCTATTTTAGTCCTAAAAAACGAATAACACTTCGCACTTTTTCAATTGTGAACATTACAGAACACATTTTACAAAGATTATATGCAGAAATTTGTGAGGTGATGGGACAAATGCATCAATAACTGTGGAGATTATGTCGAAAAATAGAGTATGCTCTTCAAAGTGTATATTTCAATTTTGTGACATAATAAGTCGTTCTTTTTTTAAAAAAAAATAATTACCTTACTTTTTCAACTGCCCTTATATTTTATGGGTAAAGATAAATTATTTTGTTCACACTAAAGTGATTATAACCTTTATATGAGGGAAAAACTAGTAATTTATCATGTGGTCATCATTGACCTAACCTCAGTAAGAATGTTTGTAAAAGAATATACCGGAAAAACTGCATGAGGAAAGGGTGTTTATGATATCCCACAAAGAAAGAACAAGAGATCGATTCCCAATTCCGATAGTAATTGCCCTAACACTACCATCCACCCATCATCATCATATAGAACATCACCAACCAACAATGATAATTATTATAGCTGCAAGGATTTATTACATGTAAATGCATTTACAAGTAATTAAACAACTAATGCAGTGAGGGGTACTTTTGGAAAACAACTTCTCCTTTAAGTCGTGCTAATTCCATGTACAATATGTCTTGATATATCATTTTCTTTTTATATATATGGATATCTAGACAGAACCCCCATTTTGTCATTATTTACATGTAAATGCCAGTACGGGTAATTGCATTGACAGAAATGTCAATTGAGCCACTACACGTCTCTCAAATGTCTATCAAACTAGTATACTCTACGTTGAGTAGTCCAAGACCCAGGCAATGACAAAACGGACTGAAGACATGTATCGATTATTTCATTAAAATCTGCTTGGAATTGTTTCCGAACAGGAAGTGCAAAAACACGCTCCATTAAGCGTCAGTCATCATGAAGCTAAGACACAAGTGGACATGCACCACAGCAAGAAGAAGAACGAAAAGAATGGAGATCTCAGCTTGCAAGATCTTTTGGTTGAAGACGCAATACATCAAAAGGTATTCGTCATAAAAACACTTTTAAACTCGTTTAATTTTTATGTGCATGCAATGATCGTGTTTATTCTAAGACTGAAATACACGTCCAGGGTGGTTAGAATGGTATCAAATCATAAAAGATACCTTCTAATAATTTTCCTTAATTTGGTAAATGAAATCAATTGTTGTTGGGGCAAACAAAATAAATTGCTATCTGCTTCCAGCAGCACTAGATTTTCGACCCTACTAATTCATGCAAATCAGAACCTTGATATACAAAGCATTCTCATTATATGTTGAATACTTGTACATGGCTATGTAAGTTACTGCCCAAATTAGAAAATTTCCTTTGAAGTATTTAAAAAGTAATTACTCAATATTCTGTTTTCCCTATAATTTAATTTCTACCAAGAAAAAATTCGGATGAACTAGCCTACTGACTTGAATGTAGTTTGCACATTATGATTAATTTCTTAGTTAAATTATATAATACTAGGGAATAAAATTGTGTGTTTTTGGGTTTCATTGCAGAACCAACCCCATAAGTCGCACTCCAATCATGGCGGCCTTCCTCAAACAAATCATGGCCACAATTCTCACTACATGAAGAACAACCACAAGATGGCTACTGGAACAAATGCTCCGAGCACTCATAAGCGCGAGAAAAAAGCTCCCAAAAAGGTTCTTTTAACCAAAGGCAAGAAAAACAAACGTGCCAAGCGTCTCCACAAGCAGTACATATTTTAAAAGGCAACGAGTCAATCGTTAAACTGAGGGATTCCATTGAATGAATTGATAAACAAAGTGGTCGTGCTGGATCAAGTAGCTGGCTGATTTAGCCGATTGAGGAGAATAAGTACCGTCTATTAACCATATAAAGCAGTTACAGCCAATTGACTGTCTTTCTGCAGAATAAGGTCTCAACTTAACATGCCAAATTAGATAAATATAGAGCAACTTTGATAAATATGACTACGAAGATTTTTTAAATTTCTGTTAACCAATGACTGAAATGTATGTAATACATTTTTTGGGTTACTAAGACATTTTTACGTGATATAAAGCTCATTTTCAATGACAATCTGCATATCTTTAAACAGTAATTTAAACCTATGTATTCCATGATGCTTCCAATAATATTATTGTTAGCTGCTTATAAGGACAAACATTCTTATTACAATTTCATCTATTTTTTAACTGCCCATATTATTAATCAATATTTCACTATTTTATCCTCTTTTAAAAACCTTAATTATCACGGTCAAGGAGAGCAATGCAGATATTATATGTGTAATAATATTTGTGTCAAGCTGTTTTTGTATAGATTTTAGGTAAAATGTTACATGCGCATCATATCACCTTCTGCATTATTATTTCTGGTGGTGTAACGTCAAGTATGTATATTAATGTGCCAATAAACATACAAACATTGACTACATATGATATTATTTAGAAACTAACTGAATCAGGAAGTAAGCTTCAAGGATTAACCTTAAATTTAGCCCTCCTACAATGATTATTTTTATGACCAAACTTAGGCAAAAAAACGAACCGTAATATAGTGCCAATATGTACGTATATATTACATCACTATGATCCATGCCCTGGTTTATTAATTAAGAAGTTATTATTCCTACCTGAGCCACTCGTTTCCAATCACCCAGTCCTTCCGAAATGTGCCTTAGGGTCTTGCTGATTCCCATACTATCGTTTGCTTTCAAACAATCTTCCTCACAAAGGCGAAGAATCGACAGTGCATACCGAAACAGCACCTTAATAAGAGGGTGCTGATTGAGAATCCACCACACTTTTAAAAATAAATAATAAAGCTTAAAAATATACAAATTAATATCGTACCTTGCTTCCTTCATATAAAAATGTATCCCACATGAATAAATATGTCTCAATGGGAACACAGTCCACAAAAATGCACATGAACCAGTTGAAAGTAAATAGAGAGATGTCCATGTTCAATTTTTCCAGATGATCATGAAATCTTGGGCACTTTTCTTGCAGTAAATCTTTTAAAACAAGCTGGAAAACAATTCGGTTTAATTAGAATATTACTTTATAAATACTGCTTTAACTGCTAGAAGAAATTGAAACTTGGCACCCACCTGATCCACTTGTGCACCAATAAGTTCTCGGTTGTAATAATCGGGAGGCATGAGAAACTCAACAATGGAGACTAAACACCAAAATGCATCTTCTTCCGTCAAAAATAGAAGCGCAATTGCTCCGAGTCTATTCAAACCCTATATTCAAATTTTAATCAGATTTAAAGCACTTAACGTGAGATATAGTAAAAACACTCATTCCAAATGCGAAAATATATATTTTGCTCTGTCTCCAAGTCTAACTTTTTAATAATTATGTCTTTTAAAATTAACATTTTTTAAAAAGTACTTGGAGAAATTGATTTTTTTTCAAACCTATCAAAAATTACGTATTGTTTAATTTTGACTCTACCAATACCGGTATGTTCAGTACAACAGTATTTGTAAATCTAACCTGGCAGTACCCAACATCAGGATTATGTCGACTATATGCCAATAAGATCCGTCTTAATTTAGGAATTCCATCTGAATGGGCATTTTCATAATGCTTGTTATGGGGTAACGTTCTCAAAAGGTCCAGTTCAATCTACAATTGAAAAATAAGATTAGAATTACAAATTATCCATTTTTTCTATCTTGAAATGTTTCCAAAAGAAAAGCTTGTTTAACTACCTGTTTTGCAGCCATATCCAGGACATGGCGTTGTTGCTTCAATGATAAAAGACTTTCATAATAAGTCTTTGGTTTACTGTCACGCAATTGTCTAACTTGAAGTTCAATGCAACTATATAAAAAAGTGTCCAATTGGTATGCATATTTTAAAGGCAAAATGTAAATGAATAAAATACAGGTTAGAAGCTCATATATTTTAATAAAATAATTACCCTTTCCATATGACACTTCTGTAAACGAAGGGAATACCACTGCGAATGAGCTCTTTGAGCAGAGGTGAAGTTTGTAAGCGTTTTTTACCATGACAAACTACAAAGTGGTCCCATTTGGAGATCCACATTTCAGCATAAGGATCCTGTTAAAGCATTAAATGAAAATTCATAACTAGAAATATGGCAAAGTCCATTGGTGCTTTTGCATATTTCAAAGTACAGATGTTTATAAATCACAAAAGCATAATATACATAGATAGTGCAAACTATATAATGCTACATTTAAGATTATGGTAAGGGCACTATGACACATTTCAAGGCATCAAGGGCAATGGATCAAGGATGGTAAACTAAATTTGCCATAGTAGAGATAAGAGTGAATCCCCACTCCTGCAAAATTCTCTAGGTTATATGAAATATAGTACATATAGTTTTATATAAAGGATGAAATAATATACATTCATTACTTTTAATTTTCCTTCAATTTCCTCAGATCTTTGCCGTAAAAGATAGGCTCCTTGAAGAAGAGAAAATGATGAAGTTGCAGATGTTTGAGAAAACCCATAAACATCATATCTACCATCACTAAATTTACCACACAAAAAACACAAATAAGCTGATTCGAAAATTGTGAGAACAATTAATAATTATTATTAGACAAAATACCTGCTGACGACTTTGGCTATACTCATATAATCAGGACCAGATTTATCCATGATGGCTTCATGTAACAGCTGTGATGCTGATTCTTGAGAATAAGAACTTTCTAATCCTAACAATGGTTATAATTCATTTAGTTTTGGAAAAATCCACACATGTATTTCTTATAAACTTTCTAGCTAGAAATTCCCACAAAACTCTGCTTACCACCACTGGTGGGTGAATGATACTCATTAAGAAGGACTAAATATTTGCTCTGGATGGCATAATATTTCGATTCCCATTCAATACATTTGCTACAAAATAAACAAGAACGAATTAGTTAAAGGAAGGCAGAAATAAACAAGAATAAATCGATCTTTCTAAATAATTTCAAAAGCAAATATTTACAATTTAACAAGTGCTTCTCTTTCTTCAGAATCTTCTCGTAACAGGTTGAGTTGCAAAATTTCTGAATTTAAGAATTTGTTCTGAATTCGAAATGCTTGCAGTTCATCTTTAAGTTTGTCATCCTCAGAATACACATTTTCACCCGAATGAACTTCACTGCGATGATGCCTAAGTACAATAACAAAAGGTTCTTCATCCTGATCGACTTTCATTGATGATACTTTTTGAGTTTCAAGATTGGCCACTTGCTCCGTTAACTGATCGATTATTTCGTTTTTTAAATCAATTATTTCCTGATCATATTTACGGACTTCAGTCATTTCTTTGGACAAAGCCCTACAAAAGCAAAGAAAAAACTCATTTACTAAACTTCCGACAATCTTTATATAAACTGCATTTTATTTGGAAGAGTGCAGTAAAATGATACAATCGAATTCACCTAACGATAAAAATATTTCTAAATCCGTAAATTAAATAGCTTACACATATTGCAGCTTTACATCTTCTAGTTCATTCCTTGCATCCAATAAAATCTCATTGACCCGAACTAATTCGTTATCCTTCTCTAACGCCAACTGCATATGGCATTCGATGTTTGGATTGTTCTGAAGTTTCATTCTGAAATTATTATACATAACGTACATACACATTAGTGATGTCACATACGAACAAGAAAACAAGTTACCATGTGACTTACACACTCTCTTTCTGCCGGCATGCTAAATCTAGTTGTCGTTGTAAGAATACAATCATTTCTTTGCTCGATTTTAATTCTTCGTTGAGTTGAGTAATTGAATCACGCATACCTTCCATTTCTTCATTCATCTAAAAAGGTAATGTCAAATCTAAGTGACTATAATTACATTTTTGAAATACAGCATTACAGCATACAGCAGCTATTAACTACCTTTCCACAATTTTTGCAGAAATTATCCGGAGGTGACTGACTTCCACTTTCCTTTGACAAAAACGAAAATGGGCGTGTGGGGCGAAATGATGAACGGCCTTTAATTGTACTGGCCTTTGAAAAGATTCTTTGTTCAACTTGTTGCTGCGATGTGGGCGAAGTGGGACTAGAAGGCCAATCATCATTTGAGGCATTGCTACCTACAAGAAATGTTTCAAATTCAGCATTACAATCTAAAAATAACCAAGAAGTAAATAAATCCAACTAAATGGGCTCACCTTCACTTGTTCTAGAATTACGCATATTAACGAGTCCATTTCGAATCTGAGAGCGAAAATTGGAAAATAAATTGGCAGATGTGGAATGTTGTATTTTTGCAGAATCTTCACCAACAGCACTGTGAGGTGGTTCAATCAGCTCCACTAAAGGTGGAACGTCATAATCCTCGAGTAAATGTTCTTCGGATGAATGGCGTTCGAGCAATCCATCACTGAAATTCTACATCAAAAATGAGTAATTAGAACAAATCCAGTTGGTGTCCAATTTACAGCGGCATGATCACTAGATGTAACATCAAAAATTAATAAACATTATCTGCCTTGACACATGCAATCCCAGTACAACTTGTCAGCAAGGCTATATCTAGTGCCTCTTAAAAAAATAACTGGAAATATACAGAAGGGATAAAACTTCTTATAAATTAGTCAGTATTACATGCATGCTGCACTAGAATTTAAATATAAAATTACAACAGATTTTGTCAAGTTCACTATTATAAAAGCTCCCTGCCTAGCTAGATAAACACGTGAACAAAAAAATTCTTACCCCTGCAGTTGTTGTTGCTATTGCAAGCCCATGTCTCTTAATGTTTGCTGTTCGCCGGCGGCTATGTTTTCTACGTCGCTTCTGTAATTCTTGAAGCCAATAAAGGGCAACATTTCGATCATTGGTTTCCAAATCAAATTTCTCTTCACGTGTGCTGAACATTTAAAATAAAACGTACATGATTTAAACATGCATGATGCATTACACCATGAAGCCACATCTGTCAAAGCTTACCATATGCTGAACAAGCCAGAGGAAGTAGGATTCTCAACATCTAAAGAAAAACTCGCTCTACAAATATCAATAGCCCCCGATGGACTGGCACTTTCTGGAGTTCGATAATAATACAGCTTGCAAGAATTATCAGCATAAATAAACCAATAACGCTTGGATTTCTTCATAAGTTTTGGAGTTGAAGATTTTGTCATGGACATGTAGCCACATAATGCGGAAGTTGGGTTTTTAGTTCTAGTATCAACCCGTTGATATTCTCCTTCCATTTCACATGCGACGCGATTATCACTGTCAACTTCCACGATGTTGTCATGTTTACTTTTAGCATTAAAATCCATTCTGCTTTATAAGGATTTAGACTACGAATTTGCAGAGCTAACGTTTCTGACAAGACGTAAAAGCAAATTAGCACACTCAATTACCAGCATTTTTGTTTTTTCCTGTCTTGCAAGTTGAAACAAATCCTTTCAAGAAGTGGAAGTAGGAAAGAAATTGAATCACAGCCGACAAAACTTATGACAACACAATGTCGTCTGCATGTTCCAATGTTTTCCTGAATAGGGATCTTGATATCCCTAGAAAATCTAAAGTTGGATTCCTTATGCCAACCATTGAAATAATCCTCACCGTGATTTACGTGCACATTTATAAGCTTTTTGAAATCTTAATCTTCTAATTTCTTCTTCATGATCAAAATTTCACTTCTGCGTCACCGAGTGTCTGCACTGACAAGCAGACAGCTTTGCTAATTAAAGATGGTGACATACAAAGTTGGGAAGTGGTCTTGCAGTTGATGTTTCCTGCTACGCATCTTCTTTAAGCTGTCAACTGCATTTTGTATTTATTAAATCTATTCTATACGTTAACATTTTATTCCGGTTGCTTTTGTTGGGGCGCATATATATTTGCTTAGTCATAGTGAGTCGTAAAGATACTTGCATCCTTCTATCCTTGACAATGCATGCACGTCAGAATACAGCTTGAAAAACAATTATAAATGTTACAAAAAAATTGAAAAACTATGGTGCAACAAGCTTCAAATAGAACCGGAATGATAGAACTGTGATCCGCAAGATATGATAGTGCCGTAAAATTCTTCTGTCACAAAAGCAAACCAGCTTGAAAATGGCACTGGCTGTTGAGAACTCATCTACTGAGGACATTTTATATTTCACGGTGCAAGAACACTCACTAAAAATCTTGCGAAACCTACGAGCTTTGCGAGAAAGTGCGCTGCTGTGTGATGTTCGCATAACTGTTGAACTGCAAAGTTATGTTGTGAGTTGATTTCCAGTTGGCGATATAGCCTACATTGACATGCATGATATGACATCTGTATTTTTTAAATAATTCCAGGCCCACAGGGCACTGCTGTCAGCAAGCAGTCCGTATTTCCAAGCGATGTTTTCTGGAGGCATGTTGGAGGAGAACAAGGAGAGCATTAATCTCCACTCCATCAGCGCAAAAACCTTTGGCATATTGCTGGATTTCATTTACACAGGTCAGAAATGCCGCACCTTCATCGATGAGCTGTAGATGCATTTCAGTGCCATGTTAATTTCATTCTGATTTCAGGAAAAATTCAAATAAACCGTGACAACGTCCAAGACCTGCTGGCATCTTCGGACATGTTACAACTGACAGATGTAAAAGGGGCTTGTAGCACTTTCTTACAGAAAGAGCTTCAGCCAGACAATTGCATAGGTAACTAAAATATAGCTGAAAATGATTCTTTGATTTGTGGTGTAATATCACACTGCCAGCATCGTGACCTTATGAATGTCTGCAATCTAGTCTGATAATTTGGAAACCACTTCTTGCAGAATGACGAACAATTTAACGTGTTTGTTATAACGTTTTCAGGGATCCGTCGCTTGGCTGAAGCCCACTTGTGTCAAGACTTGGTGGATGCCGCAGCCAGTTTTATCCACACGAATTTCATAGAAGTTAGTCATAATGAAGAATTCTACGATCTTCCAATCGGTCTTCTTGAGAGCATTTTGCAGAGTGAATATTTAAAAGTGGAAAATGAATTCCAAGTATTTGAAGCAGCCATGCGTTGGATTTTGCATGACACCACTCAGAGGCGGCGCTATGTCTTCCAAATTATGGATTATGTTCGGATGCTATTAATCGCCTACCGTGATTTGGACAGTTTTACTTCCGGGGTGAAGGATTTAAGTTTAAAAGTGGCACTGACGAAGCTAATCCAAGATCACAAAGTTGAACTGAGGCTATCCTCTCTGGAGTCGAGGTTATTTCAATCCAACACTCAAAAATTACAACCTCGGAAGTGGGCGCAGAAAAGCTTGTATATTGTAGGCGGTTTCAAGAGAGATCCTGGCCAGAGGTGGAGTGATGGACGGACACTTGCAGCAGTGCACAGATTCAACACGTACGAACAAAAATGGCATGCGGTGACATCATTAAAAGAACCACGTAGCGGCCACTGTGTCACACTTTCGAACGAGCTTCTCTTTGTGATTGGTGGTGAAAATCAAGGATTAATTTTAGACGATGTCATCGTGTATAGTATTGTGACAGATTGTTGGATGGATATGTTGAGATTATTAACTCCCAGATGTCAAATGGGAGCATGTACTTATGAAAGTTACGTTTATGTGATGGGAGGGTGCGTGGAATCACAAGTGACCGATACAATGGAACGCTATGATCCAAATAAACGCAAATGGACAGAGATAGGAAGAATGACAAGTCCGAGATATGCATTTGGAGTAGTAGTACATCAAGGTAAAAATATTATTTGTCTACAAAATGAAGTGCTTCAAACTTTACAAGCACATTTTAGGGATTATGTGTATATATACCCCAAAAACTTACTTTTGCTGTGCATCTGCAAAGCTGTGCGGGTCAAAGTTTTGTAGAGATCTGCAAAGACAATCTTTGTCCAACATTGCAAGTAAAGATAAACCTGCATATCACATTTTGCATCAAGGAAATTCATTTGTGTCGTAATTTCCTTTTTCAAGACAAAATGGTCTTAATTCTCCATATGTCATTATAATTTAAATAATTAGTAATACACTATTAATTTGCACTTGCCATTTTAGGTCTCGTTTACGTAGTTGGAGGTCGATGCTTCTTAGATGGCGACTTGTCATGTGTTGAATACTACAACCCTGTAACGGAAAAATGGAAGGCACTGGCCAGTATGAAAACGAGACGTTCGTATGTTGGATTGACAGTTTTGGATAATTACATGTATGCAATTGGAGGATGTAGCGTTTCAAAGGAACTTAGTTCTGTGGAACGATATGATTTTGAAAAGGTTAGAATTGTTTCAGAATTAAATTATTCAAAAAAAGTAATGAACTGTATGCTTTTGGTATTGGATGTACGTAGTTTTGCATTACACAGGACATCTTTATGCTAATTCCAGAACCAGTGGGAAAAAGTAGCTTCGATGAACGTGTGCCGTGCTGGTGCTTGTGTTGCTAGCATCAATGGATTGCTCTACGTAGCTGGAGGTCACACTTCTGCTGAATTATCCCCTTCTGTAACGCTCAATTCGATGGAATGCTACAACCCACGGACTGACACATGGAAAATGAGCGTTCCCATGCCAATCGGATGCAGTGAAGCTGGAGCAGCAGCATTTTAAGGCTCTTTCACATTCGACATAATAAAACTTGTATATTTTAAACAAAACTATGTATTTCGCAAGGTTTTCAGCTCCATCTTTTATTCTTATTTTTTTTTGTAAATAAATGTGAATCGAGAAAGAATGTTATAAACCCGCAAAACAGTCCTTAAAAGAGGAAATAAAAAATGCAAACGATGACGATAAATTAATTAAAATAAATTTTTAACTGAAATTGGCACAAATTGGGTGAAGGAGGAGATGGAAGAGCAAAAAAGTATGCGATGTAGTTAAATGGGATATGACGTTGTGATTGATCATATCTGTTCATTCTCAAGGAAAATATAACTACTGCCATAGCAATAAATTCAATAATGGGAATTGTCATTCATTAGTAATTTGAGTGTTAGGGTGTGACATGTATACTCGCACTATGGGTTATGAAAAGCATACTGGTTTGAGCCGAGACATGTAATTTTGATGGCAAATTGGCAATGCAGATTCTGATAAAAGCCTCATGTCTAATTGTAAACGAATTTATAAGAAGGAAACAAATATAAATGATTATATTTTTTTTGTAGTTTATTCTGTTTTTCCATTTTTTGTCATATATTATGCTTTTGATCATGTTTTCAACTTATAAGTAGTATACATGATTAATTGCTCAAGTCTGAATTTACTAATAGCTGGTGATTTTTCTAACTTTGCAATATTAGAGCTATGTCTCAAGATTCTCCAATATGCCTACAACACATACCGTTTCTGACAACAATCATGAAAAAAAAATTAAATACATGTTTTCGTTGATCAATAGGAACTTCTTAAACGAATGGATTATACTTTCTAACAGCAGAAGCAGCAAGAATTATAATTTCGAAACTGAAGGACTAGTGCAAATCAGTCATTTACAATACCATTCCTAGTTGGAAATGAACTTCTCGGCATGACCGAATATCAGGCTAATTCGGAAAGCTCTGCAATGTAAGTTACCAATGTAATTATAAAGATTACATTTTATACAAGAAAATATATTCAATTGTTGAATGAAAGTTCCTAATGACTAAAATTGATCGAGATCGTGAGTAGCACACAATTACATTGTGTTCAAATTCGTCGTTATCACTGATTATATAAAATAGAGCAACATTCAAAATGCTGGTTCAGAAGAAAGTCTAGTTAAAATTACTACATGATTGAGTAATAATTAGAAGTTATCATAGTCAACGTAAGTAGAAATCTCAAATGAATTAACTTTGTAATTTTCGAGGGAATGCTAAAGTAAATTTGTGCCATTTTATTAGTGGAATTTAATTTCTAATGTAATTTATCTATATTTTTGTTTCCATCCAGAGTTCCAGAAGTTAAATATTTCGATAAATATATCTAAATAAATCTTATTTTTGCCTTTCAATAATGGTGCAATTTAGCTTTATCATCCCCTGAACTAAAACAAGCTTGAAGAAGATCATGCCCACATTGGATCAAAACAGAATGCAGTGACCTCACACACCAAGGATGCAATGTGGCAATAATTTTTTGAGCACATAATTGGCTTTGATGCATTCTATTAGAAACCACTCGGAACATTGATCTGCTTAAGCATATAAAACAAGGAAGTGACTAGATGATGTTATAAGTTGCCAAATACTAAAAATTAAATTTTGAAGGAAATTACACATTTTTGGATACTTAATCTAAATACTGGGGAAGAATAGACTGAGTGTCTATTAGGCTTATGTAATCGACATCTATCGGGTAGGTATATCCAGAAATAACATTACCACCAAAATTTTAACTTTCCAATTACATAATTGAAAGAGGCTAGCACTTAAAATGTATTTCTCCTAAGTAACACTTTAAGGCGAAAGCTGGTGAAAGGTAGCATATTAGCACTCAGGAAATTAGGAATTTATAAGGAATGGCAACTTCCTTGGTGAAAAATACATAATGGAAATCTTTGGCCGCCTTGTTGGTAGGGTTTACCTACAAAGAAAAGCTCAGGCAATTAATTTCAGTGCTGCGACCTTTCTATCAGATTTGGGGGCATAGGCTTCGACAGGACTTCCGATTTAAAAGACACACGGTTGCATTATTGTCCTTGTAGCAATGGGTAATTTAAAAGTGAAGTTATCATGATATTTAAAATGAAAAGTAGGATTAATTTTAAGGAAAATTAAGGGAATTGTGATAACTGTACGATAGCTACAGTTCAGTTAGATATTGTTACTCCGAAGGGCAGAAACAGAGCAAGCTCAATCCTTCTTCTTGGTTATTTCACTCTTGCCATTTTTGGCTGCATCTGACTTGGATGCACCATCTGCCCCCTTATTGCCTGAAATGGCCCTGCTAAGGGCATCCCAGATGCCTCCCATAAATATGGCACAGAAAAGATTTTCAAATGGAGCAAAAGGATCATGGATGCCAAGCAGAATGGACGACAGTTTGAAATAGACGAAAAAGATGACAATGCCAAAATATACTAAAGAATGAGGTGCCGAAATGTAATCTGTTTTCTTGTCCAAAACAAATATGACGGAAGAGGCCAAGCAAGCCTTTGTTGCACTGAAAGTAAATAAATTTCATATCAAATGGAAAGTCGAGTTATTAAAATATGTTTTTAAGGTTTATTTTTTGCTAACAAGGTTCAACAAGCTTTTAAATAAGCTTTAATGTTATAATTTAGATATGGGTTAAGTGCTTGAAAGCCAGCTTTATCAAATCTGTGTTATTTGTCCACACCTCGTTACATTGCTGCTAAGGCAGTATTTATTGTGTACAGGTATTTTATGACTCCTGTTGGTTGCATATAACAGTTGCTTACATTATGGGTTTATATTCTATTACCAAAGTATAAAATCTAATAGCAAAAATGATAACTGCATTACTACTTACAAACTTGGTTGCATGAATTCTATTGCAGAAGGAGTCCAGACACCTCGCAATAATCTCTCGAACAACTTAGTGAAATTGGCTCCATTTCCTAAGCAAACCAAGCACAAAGAATAGTTAGAAAATTTAAGTAATCTCTCTCTTGCATTTTACACTATCATTATTTAAATTAGCTACATTCGTGCTTATAAACACTAATGAAGAAATGCCACTTTTTAATAAACTTTTTTAAAAATTACTTGAAGAGAATGAATCAATCTGAAATTATTTTAGTTTCGCTGTACCTTTTATTGTGCCAGTAATAATCATGATGATCCATCCATTGGGATAGAGTTTAGCAGCATGAGTTACACCATCATGGACTTTTTTGCAGCGCATTACTTCTTTAAGGGTAGCTATTACTATCTTTACAGGTAGAAATTTGCAAATCTTGTAGACGATGTCAAATGGTGAATAAAATATCAAGTACCTGCAAGCCGAAATTCGCAGCAATAGATTAGAAGAACAAATAGACTTAATCGGGGAAAGTGTTGGGGATGCGGGTCATTCCAAAGTAAAGGTAACTGTACCAATAGCAGAAAATTAAATTGTGGAGTTCAAATAATCTTCAACCAATGATAACAACACATTTCATTTCAGAACATTGACAGTCCAAGCCAATTATGGTGATCATAATCAAATTGCAATCAGTATTTCTTAAAACGTTATCCTTTTGAATAATACATATGCCTGTTAACATGGTGTCAGCCTACATAAGATTAAAATAATTAAAATAGCCTCCAATGTGAAAATAACTATTTCGTTATTGGCCTACCAGTCAAATACTGTGGAATGACCCTAAGACAAGACTGAAATTCGTACCAAACAGCCGTAGCAATTAGCAATAGATTTGGTGTCTTAAAATTGGCCAAGACTGGTTCACCCAATAATAAGCTTGACAGAAGGCCACCAGAAAATACAGAGAACATCGAGGACAACCAACAAGCAAAAGGGTGTTTTCGAGAAAATAGATGTGCACCTGAAACACCCATTAAAAGTTACAATTTGAGCAAATACGCACTACATTATTTCATAATAAGAACAAGAAAGGCAACATGCAAGTTTGAGAAAGGGAAAGTGAGAGACCCTTAGAACGAATTAGATATGGGACGGAACATTTCATGATTATGCTGATTTTTCAAATAAATTGTCCCAGAACTTGGACCAGTAGACTAGAAGTCAAGGTAGTGAACCTGGGTTTCTAAGCCATGTCTGCTGAATGCGAGGCACAAGGCATTACTTTAGCCTAATACTAAACTAACAAACAATGGTTATGAATGAAACCTGATGAAAAGATCTGATATTTATTGTGGCCACATTAACATGGGCAGCCATTGGCTAAGGGAGCCCACAGCTGATTTTTAGAAGAACTACAGAACTAGGGAAATCCACCATATTTGCTGCACTATTTTCCACGACATTTTGGTCTAATTTTCAGTTTATTTTCATGCTTAGTTTTTGGCTCGTCACTAGCTGGCCAGTCACGTCTTCAACTATACAATTACAGGAGAGGAGTCAAATATTAAAATTATTATCCTATTGCCCCATGTATATGCAAGGAAACGAGGAAATGAAAAAGGAGAACTGAACATTCCCAAATTAGTTTTGCAAAGAAAACTGAACAGTGAATGAGACAGCACGATGTTTCAGAGCCATGAGTGGCTTTTTTTGGAGTTGTTATAGGAGAACGACTGAGACTGCAAACTATGTGGGAAAGTCGAAAATAAAATAGTTGCACAGATGAGGGGAGGCTTGGAGAGGATTTCGGCACTTTAAATAGACCTGTAGGTATATTGAGGAAGCTTACCTCCTGCTAAATCTTCACGGATGTACATACAAGTTATGATACAGTGGGCTATATCAAAATAAGGATACATTTTTAGTTTCGTCACTTGATTTGCTAAGTCTAAGAACGCCTCTGGATCCATGATGAAAGTTTAGACAAGGAAGAAGTTTAAAAAACGTAAGAAAGTTGGTAAAATCTAATCAGCGTAACTACAAGCAAGAAGAGGGAGAAACAGCTCAGCGCTTGCTTAGTTCAAGTATGAGCATGCGCGGGAAAAGCCATAGGACTCTATATGACTAGTGCCATTGGCGCCATCTAGAGACAGAGAAAAAAGTTTGGAAAGGTGGAAAGTTCAAACTTTTTTAAAAAAACAACTAATTATTGTATTCGAATACAATGAATATTTTTCATTCTAAAAATATAAGTTCACCTGAGATAAGACCAGATTATTATTTCTACTTTTAGGGGTAAAAATCAGAGTATATTCCGAAAATGGAAATAAGGAAACGTACTTTCGTGTATGTAAGAAAGGACACTGCATTAAACTTTTTATTGTTTAGAGAAAAATATGAGACTATGTAGAATGCATTAGCAAGCATTATCTGTGTTGAAAAATGTCTGACCTGCAATTTCTTTCACCAAATAAAGAATCATCTAAATGATATTCTTGCAGAAATGAAAATACGTTTATTTGTCCTTGGCAATATCAAAATACAGGCATATCAAATAAAATTTAAATTTAAATGTTCTATCAGTGCAACTTTGCATCAGTGCGACACTTTTTATAAACGTGTCTGATAAATAAAGAACTCATTTTCGACTTATCATAAAGTAATGCATTATTTTGAAAAGCTGATCAAGAAAGCCAAAAACTGAATTCCAGGACATGAATCAGGAAATTAATGCAGGTGATATCTCTCAACAAAGACAATAATTAGATGATAATATCATCCATTCATTTTGAAAAACAATAAAATAACAATCATACATACTAATATAGAACCTTCAATGTTTCATCCCATGACCATCGCACTCAATTATATTCATTGAGTCTTCTTTTATAATCGTAAATTGTGCCTGAAATAATTTTTATGAAAACCAAATGTCAAATATACAAAAAAATAAAGAAGTGTGTGTAAACAATCATAGTAAGGTTTAAACAAGTTTCAATTTAAGAAATAAATACCTTAGTCATTACTTGAGCTACATGGATTGCAGTTTCCGTATGCAAAGTTATAGGGCCACATCTTATCCTCGACTTCCCTTCTGCCATTGCCATGAAAATGATCAGCTTATAGAAATATCAAACTAATTGTTAACACTTTGCAATCTTGAAAAAATAAAAACAGCTAGCAATACCATTAAAATCATAATAACCAATATGCCGTAATCAGTAAAGGTAGAAACAGATACTACTGTTCATAAAAATAAACTTAGAATTAAATTCCAGTTGATCATTTTGTTTTATTTTATTATTAGCTGTTTTCAATGACAATATTTTCTTGTAAAAACTAAATACCTGATCTTGTAAATTTTCGTCAACACAACCTCCATGTTGAAGATTACTTAAAAGCATACTAGCTGCTTTGTCTCCTACTGCCTCGCCACTATCCCCTAAAAAAGCACACAAACTTATTTAAGTCATCATATTGTTGGCCAAATAGTGTATAAAACTTGGAACATGCAAAATGGTTGATTTTTTTACCATAGTGAATATAAAGAGTTCAGCCTTCATTAAATGCTTACTTTTCCTGAGATTTCCAATAGCTGATCCCGCTAGAAGACAACCTGTGGAAGTCTCTGCAATAACGCTAAGAATAAAAGAACACAAACCAAAATAAGTAAATTATCTTAACCTATAGGAGTTCTTAAATTGAGAACATAATAATTATAAAAAATGTCTAGAAAATGCAAATGTTCATGGGAACCATGGGAACAGAACTAAAAATCGTGCTGTACCTTTCAAGAAATCACTTGTATGACACATTTAAATGTACTTTAATTTAGCTTAGGATCTAAAAAATCTAAATTATGAGCCTTTAGGCTGCAACACTTACATGATTCCAAATCCGTCTCCCACGGCTTTATTGGGTGGTTCTTTTACTCGGTCAATAACAATGTCGACATCTAGATGATTTTTCTTAAGAATGGCCATAGCACGGTCGGCCATCTCATGAGAAACTTTCACAGGCAATTTGCCAGCTACATATGAATAACCAATAATGCGGGTGACTGTTCCACGTTCAAGCATTTCAATTGCTTTTAAGGCCTTTGCAGGCTCAACGGTCACTTTCACTACACCTCCACCTCGTGGAAAGTAACCCCTGTTTAAAGAGAAATGAAGTTTATTTGCCACGGTCCACAATTTTACAAACCAATTTTTTACACCAGATTATGAGAGAGAACAAAAAAACGAGAGATTATTTGCTATACGGTACCTTTTGACAATCTCTATGTGGCACTTTGCACCAAATCTTTCCAAAACTGGTTGTAAAATCTAAAAACACAAACATTTTTTAAAGCAACCCTAAATTTGTAAACACAGATAAGGGTTTGGAGAAGTCGTTCTTTTAACGTACTTGCAATATATAGTTAAAAGGTGGTGCCAGTTCAGCATCACTACCTCCTTTAAGAGTCATGTGAGAGCTGTCATTGGCTAGCAGTAAACATGGTAATGACACTTGCAGCAACAGACCAATACTCCTACATTTTCCGAAATTAGTTACAAGTGATCCATTGTCAAATGCTGCTGAAATTGATGCTTACCCAGCAGTTCCAGTATCTGCGGTGTAATTTCCAGCCATAATAGAACAAGGTTTTAATGTGATAACAGTTGAACCAATTTCACCTCCTGTTAATTGGCCATTGCATATATCTCTCAGTAGTAATAATCCATTCAAATGCTGTGCTCTACAATAATTTAAATAGGGCCTATATGACTTTCACATACCGGTATATTTATAATACATGATTATTAACTGGCTATAAAAAACAGGAAGATTAGATAGGTGGGCAACTGGGTATTATAGGGCCTCTACTGGGCATAGGTGTTAACTCCACCTGCCAGGAATTGTTTCAAACTTTCGATACTACACTTACGAGCAAAAAATTCAGGCATGTGCTTTTTTCACATCAACAAAATGTTTGATTTAAACTCGGAAAAGTGTGTTATTTAGAGAATTTATTCGTCCTTAAAGGGTGTTTAAATTTAATGATATTGGTTTTGCAAACTGGGGTGTAATCCCATGGAATCAAGGGCACATGTATTGGCATTTCTGTGACATATGCATTCTTGTATCCCCTGTGGCAATAAAACGTTAGGATTGGTTAGGATAAATTAGCTATCAAATGTAAATGTCTAACCCACTGTGAAAAGTAATATTTGTCACAAATTCGCAAATCTGTTTTGAATTACACATATGGACGAAATTCTACACCAATGTCTATGCAAGTTCTATGCAATCATTCTACACCATAAGGCTCAGATGAGGGCTCAGCAATGCCCATTGCATTTAGACGGCAAGACTGTCCATTGGTCAACAAAAGTAGGTCGCTAAATGGGCCGATTGGCCAGGGGCTCCAACCTCCTCTATATATAGACAAGACCTACACGTAGAGCATAGAGAAGGCCCTGAATTGACCTCAACGCCATTTTGTAGAACAGGACATTAGCCACAAATCAAAACAAGGGACAAAGAAATGGCAGCATCAAGTTCAATTGAATTTCACTCAATTCCTGATTTTCGTGAGTATCTATGTGTTGGAATAGAACATTTCAATTATACTTTCAGAGGTGGAACAAGGGCTAAAACGATTTCACGAATTGCCTTCCAGTGGACGAAAAATCTGGTGTACAAAGCCAAGTCCAAGACATGATATTTCTGGACGAGGAATGCTGTAAGGGATTCTGTTGTTGTGATTGCCAAAATGTGGCTATCGACCATCACATTGCCAATTGTGATCATATCTTCTGCAATTCCTGCTACCTAAAAAACCATGAAAAGCCCTGTCCAAAGTGCCAAAAGACCGTTGAAAACGTAAGTTACTTGTATTTGTATATTACGTATAAAATATTATAATATGATGAATCCTAACGAAACTTTTATATGCAGAGTTGGCACGATCTGAAGTTTGAAAACCATGTGTCTAGATTGAGAGTACACTGTAAATTCAAGAAATTCGGATGTAGCGAAGTAGTCCAGTTGAAAGATTACTTGGTAATGCAATTTTTGTGATTTAACCATAACAAATAACAATGTTAGTAATCGCTGTCCACTTTGAAGTTACATATAAGCATTTCAAAATGCGTGTATAGTGGTGTCCATAAATCATCAGTGATGTAAGTAAGCTTTGACAATTATCAAATTTAAATGATGAAAAACTTGTAACGTCAACAGATATTTGGATAAAATCATTTCAAAATGCATGTGCAGTACAGTAGTCTCCATAAATCCTCACTGATGTAAGCCTTGCGATTGTCAAATTAAAATTTAAATTATGACAAGACATGTAATGTCAACAGATATTGAGATAAAATCATTTTAAAATGCAATTCAGGCTGCTCAAATCCACAATTACATTTGTAGCAATACATTGTCAGGAATGTAGGCTACTATATTTTAACGTATTTTAGCAGACATACAGTACTTATGCATTTTTTCCTAAACAAATTAAATACATCCAATCCAAATCCAGTTCACCTCTCCAAAATTAGAATTGCAATATATGAAATAACAAAAACAACTTGTTTTGTCAACAGGGTATTGATGAGAGCTGCCAATTTAAGAACGGAAGGATTTTGTCGGAAGTAGGCAAGGAAGAGCCGCCAGCTGAAGCCATTCAAAAAGTAATGAATTAATCTGATTTTTAACTGGAAATGTTTTACATACGCGAGTATTACAAAATTTTAATTTAATAATTTTATCTTAGTTGATAGTTGCTGATCGTCGCAGCAAAGCCACGACAAAACTAATGCAAGTGGAATTAAATCAAGTCAAAGATACTCTGAAGAAAAACGAAAAAGAAGCTGGTGCAGAAAACATGAAATTTTCTAAGAAATTTCAAGAAATGAACGATTCGCTCAAAGGTGATATGGAATCCATGTTTGGGCAGGTAAGTAACGAATAAATATCATTTTAGATGTTTCTTTTAATAATTAAAGGCATAACTTATTTTTCGATTCATCGTGTCCTAGCTTACAGAAACTGATCGTAAGACCAAAGAAGAAACTGAACAAATATATACAAAAATAGACAAAGTGCAAGATACTGTGATGTGGACTGTAGAATCAATCAATGGTCTGGTTTCAAAGCTGGCAGATATTAAGCGAATCTCTGATGAAGCTCAAGAAACTAAAAGATCGCTAGAACAGAGCAAGTTTGAAAATGCTGAAAAATTGAAGGAGGTAAATGATGCATGTTAACAATGTTTACCATGCATAACACATTTGATAATTTCAATTTCGATGCATTTTGTCACAGCTGACAGATGCAGAGAATAAAATCCAAGAAGCATCAAAAGAAATCAAAATTGAGATAATGCAGCTCAGAGATGCTATGACAAAAATTGAAAACAACATCGGTTCAGTAAAAATCGGGGGATTTATTCAAGAATTGAGGGCTGAGGTACAATATAATGCTTTAAATGATACTAGACTGACATGTCAACAGCTATTGGTAACATTGTTTAACAATCCATATAGCATTAATAATTCGAAATTCGATGGATGTGTTTATAGCTGGATAATACTTACTATAGCAACCACAAAAAACAACAAGAAGTCCTGGACCTGCTTGATGATAAATTACAAGAAAAAATGGATTTGCTGCAAACTGAGGTAAACATTAAAGATTACAAAGGAGCTTGTGTCCTTGTTGAATTCGAAATGCAACTAATTGTGCATTTTAGTTGTACATAGAACAAGATAGAGTAAACTCCGAAATAACTCTAGTCAGAGAACTTAAAGTTGCTGCATATGAGAAGGTACATATAAAAATTGAAGATAAATTGAGAAATTGAAAGGGGCTACCGAATCTAAAATGCAATTAATCGTGTTTGTAGTTCATTCAAGAAATTCATTCACTGAATAGAAATTTAATTGAACTCAAGGAAGCAAGTGCTAATTTTTATGAAAAGGTAAATATTGAGCTAACAAATTAATGCTTATGTATGTTATTTGATTCCAAATGCAATTAATTGTGTATTTCAGTTGACCACAGATACTAACCTGCTAATTGAAACACGACTCACTCAATTCAGAGATTTACAAGCTATTTCAATTGAAGCGGTAAATATTGAATATAACAAATGCATGTTATAGGATTCGTAATGAAATTAATTTTGTATGTTTAGTTGGCCAAAGAAAATATATTAATGAAAGCAGATATAAGCCATCTCAAAGATTCACAAGCTCATTCAGTTAAAGAGGTAAATATAGAAGATAGCAAATTCAAAAGGGATAATGTCTATCCATGGTATCGGATTCAAAATGAAGTAAATTGTGCATTTTAGTTGACCAAGGAAAATGAACTAATGAAAAAAGATATATCTCAACTCAAAGATTGTCTCATCAAAAGCGAAAAGGCAACTGAAGTTGTTCTAGCGGAATACAAAAAAGTAAGCAGCTACATTTAAGTTTGCAATATATTTGTAACAAAAAATTTAAAGTGGCCAATTTTTTTTATTTTGAAAGGAAAAACAGAAGATGGAGTTACAGCAGAAGCAACTCAAAAATGATTTACAATCCAAAGGGAACTTAGCGAATGGACCGGAATTTTCGGACATATTTTACTACGATGAAGGTAATGCATTTGCGACGTCATTTTCTAATTCATCATTTTCTTATTCATCTAATTCATTAAATAGAAATTTTAGTAGAAATTTAAGGTTGTTAATAGGGCACATACAGTAGCTCAAACTTGCGCAGTATAATTTTTACTGAAATTGACTTTAATAATGAAACGCTGATAAAACTACAGGGTTCCCACTTTCTGGAAAGTCTGGGAATGATAGGGAAATGAAAAAGTGTCAGGGAATTCGTCAAAATTCGTGAAAATGTTAGGGAAATTGAGATAGTTTACTACTTTCAAAAGCAATTAAAAAAAAAACATTCGTATTTTCAGAACTTTTTTTTTTGCAAAAATTTCGCCTGTAGCACACCTAAATTTTTAGGAAATGTATGAATAGAATTTTTGTTAAAAAAGTTGTCCATAATTATTATTTCTCTATTGCGACCCTAAATTATTACTTTTTTTTAAATTTGCCTATGGCGTTTCAGGTAATATTAATATTTCATAAAATTTCTAAAGTCCGCAGAAAAACAACTGAATTGTTGAAATATGTGTGTTTTTCACAAAAATTGTCAATTATATTTACTTCACAATTAATTTAGCTGCTAATTATACAAATTCAGTACTTGTGATCCAAATCTTTGAAAAAGTTAGCCCATGGCGTGTTAAACTTCGATTCAGGGCTTGAAAATTAATACCTGTATTATTTTTGGGGTGAAATATTGTGTGAATTAGTGTTAAATATCAGGGAAATGACTGAAATGTTGTCAAGGAAAGTCAGGGAAATTGGCTTGAGAATTTGAGTGGGAACTCTGAACTAGGATTAGCAGCTTATATGGTATTGACCGTTTCGGTAAAGAATCATTGAAGACGTGTTATGTTGCTGGCAAGTTTGAACAATGCTGTACAGGGTGAGGCATATGTCTGGGCCTCTCGAATGTCTTAAATATGGCAACAGCTAGGTAAAATGAGTGACGTAAAGATTCAGGAAAGCATATTGCGCTTGACATTGCACGTCACGTTCTGGATGCGTTGCGATTCTAAAATTGTGACTTAAAAAGATAGAACAAAAAGGTCCAATTAGAAAGTCGTTGATCATCATACTTCTGTATAGTCCTATATTTTTAGAAAAATTCCTATATATTCCTATATTTTACTGCAAACTGCTGTGGGCCGGCGCCGGTGGTCGAGTGGTAGCGCACTGGCTTCTCGACCCAAGTGTTGCGGGTTCGCAACCCGGCCGAGGTCG
>JAQGAF010002068.1:0-25351 GCA_034687865.1 Kryphioiulus occultus
AGCTTACTTCCTGACTTAAATGAGGCTTCAATTAAGCTTACTTCCTGACTTAAATGAGGCTTCAATTAAGCTTACTTCCTGACTTAAATGAGGCTTCAATTAAGCTTACTTCCTGACTTAAATGAGGCTTCAATTAAGCTTACTTTCTGACTTAGATGAGGTTTCAATTACTTCCTAGCTTTAATGAGACTTCAAGACCTTCCTGACTTCAAAGAGACTTGAAGAACCTTCTTACTTGAAGTCCCTCTGTATTCGTTGAAATGTATTAAGTCAGGAATTGTTCGACTTAATTCTGTTGAAGTCCCATTGCAGCCCCCCTCCTCCCCTTCCCCCAAAGACAACGACGTAATACTCAAACGTCCCCTTTCGCCATTAAAGTGCCACGAGTTTAGAAGCGGTTAGCTGGTCAGCTGGTCAGCGAGGGGGTTGAAGGCAGTAACGACCCCCGTGGGAGGTGGGCAGAGCGTTACGAGGCAAATAGATCCAAATGAAGTCGCATTAATAATCCAGAAACAAAGCTGGAATAATTAAAATGCTTTTAGTGGCCATTTCCCATTAAGTGATGAATGGTCAAATGGAAGCCGTTAAAGTCCACTTTCGGTCAGCGACTAATCGCGCGGCCATTGATCACGTGTCACTCCCGCAGACGCAAATGGACGACAGGGGATTAAGATTCAAAAATTTAACTGCTATCATTTCGACAAATGGCCAATTGCTAATGAAAGCAACGTCCTGTTATGGCCCGAGAGAGCCGCTTGACCACTCGGCCAGCAGGTCGTAACGCGCCGCTAAGCCGTATGGGCATTCGCGTGGAGCGGCCATTTACACGCCAACATCAAAAAATCATTTAACGACGCCCTTGACCACAGATATCTGGAATGAATTTGGGAATCTTATTTGGTAAACGACTTTCAATAAGCTGCTGCAACGTTCGTTGGCAGGGTTCCTACTCAATTTTCAACTTCCTTGACTTTTCCAGGTTTTTGGACAAATTGCCCTGACTTTTACAGATTTTTGGAAAAATTTCCCATTTTTTTCAAGGTTTTTGAAAAATTTCCCTGACTTTTCGAGGTTTTTGGAAAAATTTCCCTGACTACCATATCAAAAGTTGTCAGTCGAAAAAATTAAAACGACATTCACCAATTACTGATAATTTAACTGATCACTACAAAAATTGAAAATCTTAAATGTTCTTTCTCCACTGGATTTGGTATTGCAAATTCCACGAGTTACCCGTGACTGTTTCATGACTTAAACATTTCCCCATGCCTATTAGAATGTATGACCGTTCAAGTTTTATGTCATGACAAAATAGCTATTTTCAGAAAGATTATCTACCACTGTTGAGACAAAGCCCGCCGTAGTCGAAATTTTTTTGGCGAAAATAGGTGACAAATGAAGAATTTAAACCCAAATTTTTATTTTATGAATCAATGAAAAGCCAAAAATTCCATGACCGTGTTGTACATTTCATGACTTTTCCATGACCCTGGTGTCAATTTCATGACTTGTCCATGACTTTCACGACCAGAATCCCATTTCATAACTTGCCCATGGCGTCCATGCGCTGAATCTCATTTCATGACTTGCCCATGACTTCCACGACCTGCATCTCATTTCATGACTTGTCCCTGAATTCCATGACATGAATCTCACTTCATGACTTTTCCATGACTCCTCCCTTGACATGTCATTTCCTCATTGTACCCGTTGCATTTCGAACATCACAGATGGCGCTGAGGGTCGCAGGCTCAGAACGCCTTACAGGTATTCCGATTCGCACAATGTGTAACATTCTAAGGAAGTGCGGTTAGAGACTTAGCGGAAGCAGCTAGAAGCCCATTCTAAATGTAGAATTCTAAAGTGGGCATACACGTACACGTTGTAGTGCATGCGTGTCTGAGGCTGCACTCAAATTTTGAAATATTAATCCAATTTGTGCGCTCGGTGTTTTTATGGCTGCTTTCGTGATTCCGCCATTGGCTGGGTTCGGAATCGTAAAAGCGAACACAATTTAACAGCATTATGGTTCCATTTGAGCGGTAAGGATAAGCAATCCGGCGTTATAAATGTCACGAGCAATTTATGAAATTACTCAGGCAAATCGTAGAGCGGAGAGGCAGCGCCAAAGTACGAACCCACGAAACGGACGCCACACTAGATTGAGGATCGTAAACGAGAGAACTCAACAACCGGTATAGAGAAGAGAGAAAAAAAATGGTGGTGAATGGAGAAAAATATAGAAACACGTAGGGGGTGGGGGAGGGGTGCAGCCATTTCGAACTAGCGACAACAATGGAATGGAAGAATGGGAAAATCTTAAAAATGAGAAATGAGCCGTTTTTTATTTGCCCAGATAACGCTTTATGTAGGAATGAAATCGAATTCTAAATAACGGCCGCCATTTTGGAGACGGAAGGGGGTTGCGCGGAAAGCGAGACAATGATCAAGGGGTCAAAATTGCTTTCGGCCTACAGGGTGCTTCAGGCTGCCCACGAATTCAGTCAATCACTGCCAACACCCTAGCACGCATGGTTTGCCAACATGTTTTTTTAAGGGTGTCTACTGGGTTGATTTTGAAATTCCATGACTTTTCAATGACTTCAAAAAATTCAATGCCTATTAAAATATGGGGTCCTTCAAGTTCCATGTCATCACTAAATAGTGATTTTCCGATATATCATCTATCATAGTGATGACATGATCATTGGCCAAAAAAACATCATAGGCAAAATTTTTGCAAAATTGCGTAAGAAATGGTGAATTTAAACCCACATTTGCATGTTATAAATCGATCAAAGACAAATTCCATGACCCTGTTGTAAATTACATAGCATTTCCATGACCCTGGATTAATTTTCATGACTTCCATGACCTGAATCTCATTTCACGACTTTTCCATGACTTCTATGCCTGGTAGACACCCTGACATAACGCACATTTCCAAACAAATGGATAACAAAACGATGGTTTTTAACGCAAAAACTGGTCAAGAAAAAATTACAGGATGTCTACTGGATTTGGTATTGCAAATTCCATGATTTTTTCATGACCTCAACAATTTTTCCATGCCCATAAGAATATGAAGTTGTTCAAGTTTTATGTTTTGACTGAATAGTGATTTTCAGAAATATTATTTACCACAGTTGCTACATGATTATTGAGCAAAAACACGCCATAGGCGAAACTTGTTGCGCAAATAGGTGTCAAAGAAGAATTTAAACTCACATTTTCATTTTGTGAATCAATAGAATGCCAAAAATTCCGTGACCCTGTTGTAAATTTCATGACTTTTCCATGACTTCCATGACCTGTAGACACTGACAAAAAATGGATAAAACTATGGTTTTTAACGCAAAAACAGGCCAAGAAACCATTATTTGCAGATTTCGACTGATCCGAAAATGCAAGAAACCAGTCTGAAACCACCAAATTTTGGATGGTCCCCCTGGTGTCCGCCAGGGGACCCATCGATTACCGTCGTTGAAAAATGCGATTTGCACGCGTGGCTTTCATTCGAGGGTCTTTTCCCAAAATCCCTCCGCGTTGCCCCCATATTTCTCACCACCCAAATGAGATGAAATTTCGCGAAATTGGATCGGAAAAGGCAATAGCAGGAGATGGGAAAAAATTGGCAATTGTTGATGGCCGATGCATTATTTTATCGCCAAATCGTGAATATGCATGCCCGATTTTATGGCTAATGGGATGTAGAAATAGTGGTTGAAGATGTTTTCGCCGACATGAACATTTTTATATTTGATGGCAAATGCGGATGATGAGATGGCGCTACCGTATTTATATCGCCAATAATATCGCGCACTCCTTGCCCCGCACCAATAATAATAATAACGGGTGTCCGCCCCAATGTCTTTTCCACAAAAACCGCCATTAAACGACACCCATTTAAGAAAAAACTGGCTTACCGACTTATGGTGCTTTTGGTTTTTATGCCTAGCGAGTGCTTCGTAGGCAAAACTAAATGGAAAAAAGTTTTAGGCCATTCGTCTCACGTGGGACATAAAATTAGCCAGAGTTTTGGCACCTTTGTACGTCGGTATTACCGAACCGAAAACGGTTTTACGCTCAAAACGATCCTTTGTTTTTTGGTTTTTGGTCACATTTTTTGGGCATTTCTGGCCACAAAAGCGGTGCGGAAATGGCGCCCCATAATGACTTAATGACGAACGTCTATTGTTTGCATTTTTCAGTAAAACAAAAGGCGAACTCGAATTGGAGGTGAATTCGAACGTGTCCAATCGCCCAAATTGGCGTAGGAGGCAAAAAATTGTCACGAAAAAATGTCGTTTTGTGACATAATTAGCACGGCTGCCGACATCAGACAGTGTTTCAACTTGATTGAAACATTAGCTGAATGCATCACTGATGATCTAACTAAAAATTCAGTTCAATATGAAATTTACTTCGTCACTGACAATGATTATGCCATGATTTTGTTATTTACACCTTTGAATCAGCGTTCTATTTCAAATTACCTCATGGTTTACTCTCTTGCAAATTACAGCAACAAAATAACAATTCCCACAATCAAAACTCCAACTAAAACAAGTAAACATTTTAAAACATGTGCTTTACACGTCTAAAACATGGGACTTGGTGTTAAAAACAACGGTCAATTTGTGAAAAAGCCATAATCCAATTATCTGTTTTAATTTACCATATTTATTTTCATATTTGTTCCTCGTTCCCAGTACATATTTGCCACCCTAATTCTCAAATCGATTTCCCTGACATTCCCTGACCACTTTTCAGTAAGTTCCCTAGCTGGCATTTTACATGAAATTTTACACCATCAGGCACAATATTAGGCCATGTCAATGGAACTTTATCAAAAAAAGTAAATGTGTCAGTAAATGTGATCATTTCATATTTTAAAAAACACCGTCAACTAAAATTCAAGTAAAATTAAAGTAAAAAAATAAACTTCATTTTCAAGCAAACCATTTTCAAGAATTCCCTGGCACCCCCAAAGATTCCATGACTATCTGATTTTCAAGATAGTGGGAACCCTGCAGTAATCAAGTTTCTGTTGAATTAAAGAATATGGCCTGTGGCCATGCTCCAGCACAGATACTGAGAACGTGGGCTTCTCCTAACGGCTCGGAGGCTGGCAGTGAATGCCTGCGGTTAGGGTAGCTAATTAAAGAAATAAATTTTTAGGTTAGTTTATGTTAGAGTTGGTTAGGTTAGGATAAACACAAAAACATAAAAGGGATAAATTGCGACACGTAGGGCAGGTGTCATTTTTATCTACTAGGCAAATAGGGTTGAAATACACAGTTTGTGTACATTTGGAGCAGGGCATATTCTGTAGTAACCACCCTTTCACGCAGTGGTACCGGGAGCATTCATAAAATTCCTTTTTCGTTGCATTGTGGCCTTAGTTCGTGCATGGAAAACTGACATCCAAGGCACGCAACAGCAATTGCAATAGGAAAGGATCTCTGGTTGTCTAGAAAACCACGTGCATTTCTGGTGGATTGTAGGATTGTCAGCTGAGAAACCACAAGTGGTCTCCTGGCGGCCCCATGAGGAGATAGCGTTATTTATAGGCGCGTATACAGTGTATGGTTAATGCCCTGGAGGGTGGGTGACTTACCGTTGAGCATTCTGAGCGTGTCCGATGACGTGGTCTTCAGCGCTTCTTCGTACTGGATGCGCCTCTTCATTTCCTGCTCCAGCTGCTCCTGCAGTCTCCGACGGGCTTTCTTCTCCTTTTTAAGTCGCTTCTGGTACAGTACTGCAAGGAGAACAATTTGAAGATCAGCCATTGATGAGGATGCAAATTTAAACGTCAGAAATAACACGAGTTGCTGGAGCTACAGGGTTCCCACATTGTTTTGCGAACGAAATTACCTGACTTTCCAGGCTTTCCAGGTCATTTTTGAAATTTTCCATGACCATGAAAAATCAACATTTCATTTCTTGCAAAGACATTTATTTCTAGTAAAATAACAAAAAAATTGGAACGTGAACATTTGAAAGCATTTGTAACTTTAATAAAAACTTAGCTGGAAAAGCAAGCTAACTTATGTTTCCTGATCAGCTTTGGCAATTTCTTTATCAACAGCAATAATGTCATTCGTTTTTGTCCCTGCCCCTTTTCTGAGGGAATTTGACTTAATTATGAAATTTATTGATTGCTTATCTTGGGCTTCATCAGCAAATTTACTCTATTCAGTATTTAAGAAATTCAATTCGGTTTGCAGTTTCCTCTTCTTTGCATGTAGCTTTCCAATTTGTTCTTCAAACTGCTGCCATTTTTCAGTTAAATATTTTAAACTAATTTGTTTTTAGTATTTTCAAATCATAATTTAACAAGTTTATGGGCATATGTTTTCCCTGGCTTTCAAGGTTTTTCCACGTTGTGGGAACACTGGGCTAATGGACACGAAGGAGTAAAGCTCAGGCATTCAGGCTGTCAAGCAGTACGGAGATCGAATCGTATAGAAAATATAAGAAAAATGAAAAAAAAATATAGGAGGAATATAGGAATTTTTCTAAAAAAAATCGGTAAATTGCTGCAGTTTAAAGCGTTTCCTACTTTTTAATTGTAATATTTTTTTGTTCAAATTTTCACCAAATATTTCAGGAAAAAATAAAATTTTCATGAACTAAATAATCAGCGGTTCTTAAACTTTGTAACCACAACCAACGTAATTTTAGAATAGCAGACTTTTGCGAACCATCCACAATAGGCAATAGGCCATAGGCAATTTTTTTTCAAAAAATAGAACGAACGCCTTGGGCGAAATTTACAGAAAACCTTTACCCATAATGCATTTTTAAAGGCATTCTTAGGAATATTAATATTCCTAAGAATGCCATAGGCAATTTTTTTAAATAGCACTTTTCACAAAAATTAGGCCACAAATGATGGATTTCGGATTTCTTTTCTAAACAAATTGCATGTGTGTAAATACTAACATTTAAGAGAAAAGTAGCCATAATGCATTTTAAGACATTATCAGAAATATTAATAATCAACAGGCAATTAATATTAATAATCCATAGGCATTTTTTAAACAAAATCAGATATGATAGATTTAACATTAATTCTGTTTTTTTTTTTTTTGAAAAACCAGATCTCAGATGATGAATTTTAGCCAGCATCTGCTACATTTTTCTTTGCCGCAGCAGTTTGCAGTAAAACATAGGAATATATAAAAATTTTTCTAAAAATATAGAACTACCTCAAAAATATAGGAAATATAGGAATCACTTGACAGCCTGAAATCTTCGATTAGATTCGTACTATATGGCGTAACAAGATCAGAAAGTGCCTGGTTTTAGTTTTACACTCCAGTCTCTTAAAAATTCCATAACATGCGACCCCTGACCCTTCCCGGTCCGTGCCAAAATACGTTATCCGCTTAAATCGCCAGCTTTATCCACCTTCGCCGCAAAGATAATTGAAATTTATTAAATTGCAAGAGTGCAGCGTCGTAAAGCAGGTTGAAAACGTTGGTGAAATTGAGCCATTGGCGGTTATCACTTCCAAGAACAAACTGGGCAGTTCGCACTTTCTGGAAAGTCGTTCCATTTTCCCCCTTCTAATAACTAATATCCAACGAACAATCCGATCAATTTCGCCACGCAATCGGATAAAAAAGCAGCTTCTCCAGCCGTTATTGTTATTGTTGTTGCGCTCCTAATGCAACTGCCAAATAAGGCATTCATATTTCACCGTGAAATGTTCAATTTGCGCTTCAAACGTCACTTTGCATGCACTTAAGTGCGAGCGTATCTTAACTGCAGCAGTCGCAGTCAAAAGATGTTCCAACAGCAAATAAGTGCATCGAGATCCATAAATATAAGACGAAAAGGCCGTAAAACGAACCGATTCAATTAGCATTGATTCGAGACGTCATTCGGATATGACGGATGAAATAGCCAGAGCGAGGGTAGTCCTACCAACATAACGAAAATTAATCTTAAACATCTTAGTTATAAAGACAGAATTTTAGAATTTGGAAAAGGTAGAAAAATTAAAGCTTATACATGTATTTTTTGTATTGGTTCACAGGGAGTGACCGCAATGACTGCAATTCCTTGATATTTAAGTGAGATTTAAAAAAAATGACATATTTTGACCAAACTTTTAGAAAAAAACATTGATGGCTAATAATGTGGCTGTTGCAAACTTATCTCAATCTCCCTGACAGTTTCACGAATTTGCACGAATTCCTTGACATTCCCTGACAGTTTAACGACTTTACACCAATGCCCTGACCCTCCCTGACAGTTTCATGAATTTGCACGAATTCCCTGACAGATTCACGAATTCGCAGGAATTCCGCGACAGTTTCACGAATTTGCACGAATTCCCTGATATTCCCTTACAGTTTCACAAATTTGCACAAATTCCCTGACAGTTTCACGAATTTTCACCAATTCCCTGACACAAAATTGCACAAATTCCCTGAATGCTTCACGAATTTTCACCAATTCCCTGACACAAAATTGCACAAATTCCCTGAAAGCTTCACGAATTCCCTGATATTCTCTTACAGTTTCACAAATTTGCACAAATTCCCTGATAGTTTCACGAATTTGCACGAATGTGAACCAAATTCATGAAATAAAACAATTTAGATGGGTTCTACCTTCATTCAAAATTTTCTTTCACACGGCTTTTAATAATGAATTCCTGTAATTCCTGTGCCCATGAAAACACGTGAGTCAATTTGAGGGTAAAAAACACCAAATTAATAAAAGATATGTCTGTAGCAAGTACTTCCATCAGTTTGTCCAACTCCTGGAGCATACAGGGTGTCCAGGAGGACGGAGGGTCTCATAATGACTAATTGAGATGACAATACTGGAACGCCCCTAGGAGACTAATTCTACGTTATCTACTGTGTTTAATTTTCTTGATCTTTACCTAAACGATTTTAAAGGTCACTACCGACGTAAGATGGAATTCAAAACACACTACATGTACCCAGTTACAAACCGTTGAACGTTTCATATTAGAACGTTATCTAATTCACTATTAGGTTTGAAATTAGGTAGAAATCGAATTTTCCCATGTTCCAAACGCTGTCAAATTGACTTAAAATGTCAATTTCACGATTCGCGCATAAGGTTTGGAGTTTTCATCATGGTGTATACACTCATTTAGCAAACACAAAGCGAAAGACGAGGAATATAATACAATAAATACAACGAGGGGTACCAGGTCCCCTCATCCTCTTTTCAGTCACCCCTTCCACCCCCTCCATTTGCGCGTCAATAAAACTAAATAATGGCAGCAACGGGGATGAGTCACTGTTAATTAAGTGAATTAATAGCCCCGAGCATTAAAAGCAAATGAAAGTGGACATCTGATATTTCCATTCTCAAAATCAGAAAAATTGCACATAGGGAGCAGGAGCTTACACAGCGCACTTGTACATGATATCATAAGCAGCGACATTTTTACTTTTTTTTCCTATTTAATAAACGCACAGATGCGAACAGCCCCATCTACCGTATCCTCAACCCCTTCGGGCTGAAAAAGGATCAAAAATCGACAGTAACTATTTCATGCAATTATAAAATTCAACGGATTCTTGTATTCTTACCATGCTCGACATGACTTGCTGTACAGTTGCGCAAAATGCGCCATAGATGGCGGTGTCATCGCAATTTCAGTAACAGTACCGATGAACAGAATAAGTGAGGAGTGTATTTGCATACGTTATGATAGTTGCAAAAGCTGGTATGTGGAAAAAAAATAACGGTTGGGTTAAGATCGCTAATAACTTAAAAACTAAACTTTATTTCGGTTTAATTCTTTTTGTGCCTTAAACCCACACTTATGTAGATTTTGTGAGTGCAACATCAGACGAGAACAATTTTTATCAGAACACGAGCTGTACTTATACCTGGTATAAGTACACGGATCCTACACCATTTGTGTTACTGTCATTATTATATAATACTGACAGTAAGTTATCCGAAAATTCCAAAAATTCGGATAATCGTCAGTAATGAGAATGAAACATTAATCCATCAGTTCTGCATTCATTACACGATCAGTATTACGGTCAGTATTTCTTGAAATTGACAGTAATAAGGCTCCTGACTTGAACGAAAAAAAGTTGAAAAGCGAGAACCAACCAAACGAGTGTTGCGGACCCTACACTGGCATTATTACTGCCAGATTCAACAAATACTGATCGAGTAATGTGCGCAGTACTGATCAATTGATGTTCTAATCCCATTGCCGAAGATCATCCGAATTTTCGGAGAACTTACTAACTTAATAATGACAGCAATACTGACCGTGTAGGGTCCGCAGCACAATTGCAAACAATGTAGCAGCTATAAGCACAGTTCACGTTCTGAAAAAAAGTGTTCTTGTCTCATGTTGCGCACATAAAATCTACATAAGTGTGGGTTTAAGGCACAAAAAGAAATAGAGTTCAGTTTTTAAGTTATTAGCGAACTTAACCCATCCCTTATTTTTTCACATACCAGCTTTTGCAACTAGTAAGGTTCAATAGGACAAAGTTAGGGTTTTGCAACAAGAAAAATGGAAGGCATGCTTCGAATTTCTACGAGGAGATATTTTCGAAATTTTAACCACTTCGGGCGTATGAGGTTTAGGAGTTTAGGCCCACCTTAAGTAGTGCGAATAGCGCCGTTGTCGTTACTGGCACGTAAAATACAACACCATCTGTTTTCCTTTTGTCTTTTTACTGATCATTTCACGAGCATTTACAAATGGGAAGAATTGAAGAGCCGGATTTGATAGCCCCGGGAGTATTATGGGTAAGCCGAAGAAGCGGAATAAAGAGGCGAAGAAAAACAAAACTATAGAAGCTACCTGCGCTCGAGTAAAAGCGAGAACTCAAGTCCATAAAAATGCTTGGCGGTTTGTCGTTCAGTCATCGCTTCAATCTCTTCGCATCACTTTGTACGCCATTTATTTTATTGCGATAAATAAAGCGTAATGGCGCCCGTAAACAAATCGAAAGCCCGCGTTCTACGGTTTGGAACGTGCATGTGACCCGGAAGCGGAACGAACGCTCGAAAATAAAGCCACGCTCACGTTCGAATTAGGAAGAAAAAATGCAGAAATGAGTCAGTATTTCCGGCCGTATTTGTTGAAATTTGCCGTGCTAGAAAGTGTCCAAACCTGGAGAGTTTGCTAATCGTGGTAGATGTTAAATTTGCCTAAACCGACAAATTCCACTGCCCCTGTTAAGCACTGCTGGAATACATGCAATGTGTGAATTGCAGGCTGCCAAGCAGTACGGAGGTAGAATAATATAGAAAATGCAGGAACAATATAGGGAAAAAAATTTAGGAAGAACATATAGGGAAAAAATATAGGTGGAATATAGGAAAAAAGAAAAAAATGTAGGAAGAATATAGAAAAGAAGAAAAAAATATGAGAATAAAGTAGACATTTTTGCTTAAAGAAATCAGTAAATTACTGTTGTTTAGAGCATTTCCTACTTTTTAATTGTAATTGCTCGAAGACATGTCGCCAGTTGGTATACAATGTTCACACTTTTTCCCATGCAAATATCACATTTTCACATTTCTTCATATGCAAATACCTGATTTTTTTCAAATATTTTCCGAAATATTTCAGAAAATAACTTTCGACCACAACCCACGTAATTTTAGCATGATAGACTTTCGCGAACTATCTACACTAGGCGTACCTTAGGCGAAATTTAAAAAAAACTAGCCTTAATGCAATTTTAACACATTCTCAGAAATATTAACATTCAAGAGAATGCCGTAGACAATATTAATAAATAGCACTTTTTACAAAATCTAAATCACAAATGATGGATATCAGTTTTCTTTTCTAAAAACATTGTATGGTGTAAATGCTAACATTTTAGAGAATTTAAAAAAACTTTAGTCATAATGCATTTTTATGACATTCTTGAAATATTCAACCACTAATGAACAGAATGTTACCGGCAATTTTTTAAACAAAACCAGAACTGATGAATTTTAGCCAGTATCTGCTACATATTTCTTTGCCGCAACAGTTAGCAATAACATACAGTAAACCACAGGAACTATAGGAATCACATGACAACCTGAAATTAAGTTCAAGTTACTCAACTACAATTTTCGGTACTGGTGTCACTCATGAGTGACCGTTACAGAAAGGTTTACTGTGCTCGTTAACTTTCAAACTCGGAAGTCCAAAGAGCTTGACCCTTACCCCCTCCAACCTCGGACGTTGCTTATGCACACTTCGTTTGTATATCGAGGGTGCGTAAGGTGCGTAGGGGGCGCTGGGGTGGCGTCAGGAGCGCCATTACACCTTCCAAATCCCATTTAGTCGGTGCAATGTGCACATAGCGATTGATATTCTCGCACTTTCCAATTCTTGATTGCGTTATTCTTATTGGCTCGGTGCATTGTTATTAGGCCGCCCCGTTCATCTTCTCGCACCGGGACTCCGCAATTCCAATTTCCCCAAATTCCATTACCGCCAACCCCAGAACAGAAAGGAATCGAGCTTAATGGATTTTTAAAGGGTTTTTGCATTCGCTCTCCCCGCAACAACTCGTAAAAATAAAAGAGTCGAAGAGCTGTAGGCAAGCTAGGCGCGCGTATCGTTTACTCCCAGCGTATTTGTTTCCCTTTCGCACTTTGCCTTCCCGACCCTCAAACTTCGATGCTGAAAGGTATTTTTCAAACAGTCCCAAATTCGATTTCCACCTCTTCGGATGGAGTCGAGAAATTTAACCCGTTTTGCCACGCTCCTTCCCGTCTGCACAGTTTTCGATTAAGTGGATGGTGCGTGTAATTTCCATACGATTTGCGTGGGGGGAGGGGACAGGAGAAAGACCCAAAACACTCGGAAAACTGATTTGTAAGTGGAAAACGGAGGGCTAGAGCGATATTTAGGCAAATGCAATGATCTCGGAACGCGGTTAGTGATTCCCAAGATGGCGGCTGCACGCTCCAGGCGCCCACAATGCAACGCTTTCAAACAAAACATCATCCTCCTTGAGATACTCCATAATCGTCCTTATCGAACATCAATACACCAGTATGCTCCTTATACTATCAGTATTACTATCCGTATTTGTCGAAACTGCCTTTAATAATGCCCGTGTAGGGTCGGCATGCACATTAATTTAGGAGAAAGTTGGCTTCTCCTAATGGGTCATAGGCTGGCAGTGATTGGTTCCAGGGCAGCCAAATTAAGAAAAAGATAATACTATACAATTTAGGACAGGTATGGGTGAAATATATTTCACATAAGTTACATAGGTAAGGACAGGTTAGCCCAAGCAGCTAGAACGCCAAAGAAAATTTAGAGGCTGTACAAGACAGCACAAACTTATGAGAAAGTTGTCTCCTCCTAATGGCTCGTAGGTTGGCAGTGATTGCCAATCTAATAGAATCAAATAGAAAAACACCAAAAATTAAGGGTAGGTGTCGTTATTAAACTACACAATATATTGAAATATATTTTACGTAAATTAAAAAGGTAAGGATAGGTTACGATACACACAAGAAACTACAACACATCAAATAGGTGTTTGGTAGTTACTAGTTAGAACGCTAAGGAAAATTTATAACCTGTACTAAACATCACTAACTTATGAGAAAGTTGGCTTCTCCTAATGGCTCAAAGGATCGCATTGTTTGCCTGCGGTTAGGGCAGCCAAATTAAGAAAATTAAGAAAAAAGATAGTAGGAAACACAAAAGAAAAACAAATAGAAAAACACCACAAATTTAGGGCAGGTGTCATTCTTTAAGTACACAAGTACTGTGTGTTGAAATATATTTTACGAAAATTGCATAGGTAAGGATAGGTTAGGATAAACACAGAAAACACAACGTTAAAAATTCTCACGAAAAAGCAAGCAAACAAACTACAATACTTCAAAAGGGTGTTTGGTATTTAGAACGCTAAATAAATTTAGAAGCTGTACTAGACAACACTATAACTTATGAGAAAGTTTTCGTTTCCTAATGGCTCGTAGGCATGCCGTGATTGCCTGCGGTTAGGGCAGCCAAATTAAGAAAATTAAGAAAAAGATAATAGTATAGGCACAAGAAAACACAAAACTAGAAAATGACCAGCAATTTGGTACAGGTATGGTTGAATTATATTTTACATAAGTTAATAGGAAAGGATAGGTTAGGATAAACCCAAGCAGTCAGAACGCCAAAGAAAATTCAATTCAAATTCAAACACCAATTCAAACACTAAAAAGAAGCGGTACAAGACAGCACTATAAATTATGCGAATGTTGGCTTCTCCTAATGGCTGGTAGGCTGGCAGTGATTGCCAATAAATTGGAGAAATCACACAGGTTAGGATAAACACAAGATAGAACACAAAAATTGGAAAACACCAAAAATCTATAAAGGTCAGCTAGGACAGTATTGATGTATTGATGTCCTATTCTGATTACTGACGATGATCCGCATTTCTGGACGCTTACTGTCAGTATCGAAATATTGACAGTTCACAATACCAATTTTCATATGTTACAACCCCACCTAGATTCCGAGTTGGTCGATACCCAGGACTCCATTTTCCACGTTTAAAGATCTGGGATGAAGTCTCCCCTCCAGCGACCCCTAGGGGTCACCAGGCACGAATACGGTAACTGTAGCGCGCCATCTGCCGAGCTCCCCCTTTTTCGACCACTGCATATATTTATTGTGTGTGTGTGTGTGGGGGGGGGGGGTTAAGGTTGGCATCCACCCCATCACCTCGCTTCCATTGGCAGACACATCCACTCGTGTCTCGCGAATAAAAAAGCCCTTTTATCGTTTATTTTTCACTCTTTTCTCGATTTTCTTCTTCGGATTTTCCTCCTCCCCGGCTTTAAGTGCTGACTGTAAAAGTTTATTGTCGAGGAGTTTATCGGAATAAGTGGTTTTACACGGTCTCGGTGGTTCTCCTACGGGAGCGCCACCCCAACGACTGGTGTTAAAGGTACCACTTAAAGCAGAGGGGTGACATCATCTGCATACTTGCGAAGACGTAACGGGATTGGCTAAGACTGGTGTCTTCGGTTCGACACATCACTATCTGGCCCCCGAGTAAAACTAATACAGGGACCAAATTCAATAAAAGCACACGTTATCAGCCATCACTTCCCATTTAAGTTGTCATAAAACGTGCACCTTGCGAACGCTAAGAGCTGAGATCAATAACACATCATTTGGCATTCCAAAAAGATAACCTTCCAAAATATCGTCACTCAATTAGGTTTTCAATCTGCGTGTTCCAAAGACCCTCTCTGAACATTCAGGTTGATCGGGCGTGGATCAGTTGCGTGAAACGACTCATAGATGGCGCTGCGATTTTTAAGTGTAAAGTTAAGTTTGGGTTACCAGGACTCGACCTATAGACTAAAAAGTTGATGAAAATTCGCAAGGATGACTTGTCTTGGTAATCCTTGGCAACTCTTAGCAACTGACTTGAGTTAATTAGAGTTAACATTACTTATATGGTGTGAATGGGGTTAAGATACCCCGATTTGTGTTGGTGCCAAAAAACGGAAATGGATGTTGGTCACACTGTAAGTAGCCCACAGTTCACGTATTGGTGAAAACTCGTTATGATACCTAGTATTGGTAACATACAATTAAGCTAACTAGAGTTAACAATACTTATTTGGTGTGAAAAGGACGTAATAAACACCAATTTGTGTTGATGCTAAAAAGCATGGTTACACAGTTCATGGATTGATGAAACTTATGCGACTTTTTCATAACTTCAAAATTTTTTCCTTGTCTGGTTCAAATTATGTCATGACAAAATGGAGATTTTCAGAAGCATTATCTACCATTGTGGCGACATGATTATTAAATTTGTTGTAAATTTAATGACTTTTCCATGACCATAATAGAAATTGCATGACTTTTCCATGACCCTAATGTAAATTTCGTGACTTTTCCATGACCCTAATGTAAATTTGGTGACCTTTCCATGACCCTAATGTTGGCACCCTGTTTCTGAGATATTATGTAAAACATTCGCTGAAGATGATGATAATCTCATATTACAGACAACCGAACAGTTATTGTTTTAGCAGCAAATCGGGAATGAATACCAGAATAGGGATAACCGCACCCTGTAAGGTGCAATCACTGCGAGCAAGGCTGTCAGACAGCATGGGGAAAGGGGAAGAGAACGCACTTAAAATCAGGCATTCGGCATTTATTTTTAATTTCCAGGTTTTTAT
Organism: Kryphioiulus occultus; assembly: GCA_034687865.1. Taxonomy (NCBI): domain Eukaryota; kingdom Metazoa; phylum Arthropoda; class Diplopoda; order Julida; family Julidae; genus Kryphioiulus; species Kryphioiulus occultus. The sequence goes on from JAQGAF010002068.1 coordinate 16,201, forward strand.
GATGGGAAAATCGAGCAGCGAGACGGGATCTTAAAACCAAGTAATTCCTAAAAGAATTTTCAATTACGATGTTCGTCGTTGTAGCGAATCATGGCCATAAAAAGCGGGGGAGGAAACGTTAACTGGACACGCTTACGCTCATCAACCCTATTGATTTACCAGGAACGTTTAATGCGTGACGAGGGCGCCACCAGCGCAGAATGAAATCGATCGCAACGCCCTCTACGAGGAAAAAAAGCGAAACAAAAGATCCAGAAGATGACAGAAATGATTAATGGGATCGAGGCGAAATTTCAATTCCCTAAGCTGGGCTTGATTGTTCTCATTAGGGCTCCGTGCGCATTACATTAAAACAGTTTAAAAGTGCATTCGGAAAATAAGAAAAAGACAAGGGAATTACCCAATTAGAAAGGGCAATCGGACTTTTTTTTACCGATTTTTGGTAACTTTGGAGTGAACAAGGCTGCTATCTTGTGGTTACGAGTGCAAAAAAATTTCGAAATAATTTTGCTTTGAAATTGTTAAAATCGATAACTGTAGTTAGCAGTGTATAGAACGGGCCTTTCGCCAGGGCTTGGCTTGCTTTCTAAATGAATAAATCCATCCGATTATTTCAAAATAATTAATAAAGATGGCGAATTCCAAATTCAGAATAAAATTTCGCTCCATTTAGAATTCGTTCCATTTGGGATTTCATAAATTATTTTTTTTCGCCGGTGCTATACGAGTATTCAAATGTATAACTTTCGCCGATTATTTTAAAAATATTAATAAAGTTCGCAAAATCCAAAATTCAATGCGAAATGGTGAATTCGTTCGAAAATTCGTTCGATTTCGTATTCCCCCCCCCCTTAATTTATTCTTTTTCGCCATTAAAATTTATAAATTACCGGTTATTCTAAAAAATAATAAAGTTAGCAAAATGCAAAACTGAATGCAAAACTAACTTACTTCCATCAATAAACGACAGAATTTAGAAATTCGAAAAACAAAAGCAGTATTGATAAAGGTGGAAATATCCAAAATCGAACAAGAGGCGAATTTTGGATTTTTCCAACTTTACTCTCCAGTGCTTATAGTTTTTAAAATTTATTGATTCTAAATTCCGAAATTCAACGCGACACTATTTTTATAAATAAATGACGGAATTTATAAATTTGAAAGAAAAAAACATTTACAAAAGTTAGCAAAATCCAAAATCGAACGCACAACAGGTGAATTCGTTCTAAAATTAATTCGACTTTAACGAATTGCAACATTTCGCATTCCATTTCGCATATTTCCAACCTTGATTTATTTTTTATAAATAAACAACGGTATTTATAAATTTATACAAAAGGCTCGTTCTACACATGGCGTTAAAAATATTTAGCAGTTATAATAATTTTTAAAGCAAAAATATGATCCGCAATATATAGGCACATATGTTGGACTTCTTAAAAATCCATGTTAAGTCCAGCGAGCAGTGGTCAAGCACGACCTTGCACCAGTAAACAATGCACGTATTGGCCCTTCCGAAATCAATACGCAGCCGATGGGCTATAATGGGGTTGACCAACAGATGACCAATGGTAGTCTCTCGGTCAATTGGTCACTCGCCACAACATTAATTCTAGCTCCCAGTTTTCTCGATCGTTCCCAATCTTTTCTACATAGAAATGCATGCAGCATAATTAGAACGAATTTAGAACCTATAAGAATCTTTTTAAAATATAAATAGAACACATTGAGAATCTAATTATAATGCATTTAGAATCTAATTAGAATGCATTTAGAATCTAATTAGAATGCATTTAGAATTTATAATCTAATTAGAATGCATTGAGAATCTAATTAGAACGCATTGTACTGTACAAAACGTTTACCATAGTATGGAACTTTTATCCAGAAAAGTTCTTTGTTTCTATTCATTTAATACACTATTCGAAAACAGCAACAGGCGCCATCTTGCATTAATTCGTACAAATTAACAGGTCATAAGCCTCATGGAAAACGAAAAAAAAATCGAATTTTCCCCCTTTCGTCGTCCCCGCTTCAGCATTAATTTATTAAAACCGAAATACGGTACGACGAGTGCGCTCATTAATATCTGTCAAAAACAATTAATCAAATTTAGCGTTTAAATACCATTGTTATAGATACGCGTTCGGAACTAAGCTTAAGCCTATAACGATATTGATTTCTGATGTGTTGACAATTTTAATTACACCTTCGTATCATTAAGTAAATATGTCACTGGATCTAATTAGAAAATAAATTAATTTCCGCCAGGCATTTTTTCCGAATTTCATTCGCGATCAAAAAAATTTTTCGCGAAAAAAAAGTTTTGCGCTTGTGACGTCAGAGCTGTAACGATTAGAACAGAGTTACGAATAGATAAAAGGGTTGATTTTTACAGGGGAAATCCCATGTTCGCCAGAACATAAACCGATTTACTGGGCACCTCTGTAGGCTGGGCATAATCAGTTTTAAGCGTTATGACACTTGACCCTGTAGTGCTAATACCGACATTTTCATATATTTTCATATATACACGTACATATTTCATATACTTATGTACATGTTTATCATATATTTGTGTCATTTTTTAGTATATTTTCTGATTTTCATCAATGACTTTACTGAATCATTACTTCGAATGTTTTCCTAAACTTCGTCAGGAATACCAGATTTCCTCCAGAAATAAAATTTTGAACTTCCCTCACCTTTCCAGATTTTAAAACAAATTTCCCTGACCACCTTGATTACAGAAAATGCAAAATATAACAAATGCCAATTGCTTATTTTATGTAAGCAGATGTTAAAACATTTTCATAAAGAAACAGCAAATTTAGATTACATTTTTTAAATTATTTATTTCATCATAAAGTCATTCCGCATCTGTGATTTTTGTGTTAAGTATAAAAAATTCTTTGCAAAATATATTACTGACTCGTTGAACATCTCTGACGTTTTCTTGATTTTCTAGGTCGTTTTAATTTTCCTAACTTTTCCAGGTTTTCCAGGTCGGGGGGGGGACCCAAAAAATTTTCTGAACATATTTTTGCTTTGAAATTATGCCAACTGTTAAATATATTTACCATTATAAATAGAACGGGAATTTCGCTAGTATTTGTTTTTTAAATTTATAAATAAACAGTGGATTTAAAAAAAACCTAAAAAACTGTTGTGAGGAATGTGACCAGTTGGTAACAATTTTTCACATTTTTTTCACATCTAAGAATCTGATATTCACATGTTTTCACATGCAATGTCTGATTTTTTGACATTTTTAACACAATATTTTTGAAAAGAGTAGCTATTTCAAGAGCATAACAGTGCATCTCAAACTACAGGACGAGACCCGTCTACAATATTGAGAACGCCATAGGTAATTTATTTTTAAAAAACTAGACCACAAATAGTGGATTTCAGCTGCTTTTCTAAAATAACTATGGTATGAAATTTCATATAAATGTTTAGGCGTTTATTTTTATTAATTGACCAAAAATGGATTTCAAGTGCATTTCACGGAAATGATTTTAAGACATAATGCATTACTTTTAAGATTTATAAATATTAGTCTTCAAAAGAGAGCCACTGGCAATTTAAAAAACTGATAAAATAATAAAATTTTAGTACGCTTTTTTGAAATTTAGAACCTTGAGGGCAATTCCCCAGTTTTAAGCTAGATTTCTTGTGAAATATCATTTCCAATTAATGTTTCACATAAATTGTCATTTTTGCCCAATTTTGCACATTTTTTCACCCTCTTGTGATGATTTTCAAAGCAAAAATATGTTCAGAAATTTTTGCATGATGGTCATGGCTGGCTATTCGATTGAGAAGGACCTCCCTTGTTGTTGGTGCCCAAGCCAGGGAGGTTCCCTTTCCCCCTTCGTCATTTTCTTCCCCTTTCTCTTTTATTTTATTTACAACCTACAATAAAATGATAGTTGTTATAATATATTAACTTTTAGAGTTGGTAATGAAGGCGTGCAGCTGTGACTAAAAACGTTTTACGTGCTGAACAATCGCAGAAACTCAATGATTTTTTTCCCTTCGATGGTCCCCCTTCTAGTGAGGGGGGTCCCGCTCCCCGTCTCTTTCCTCTCCATCTCTCTTTTAAGGGCTTTTCAAAATGTGTTTCACAACCATAAAAGAATTTTCTTTTTCAAATAAAATGGCAGCAGCAGCAGTGGTAATGCAGTCGAAAAGACGTGAAATACGAGCGGAACGTTTATGGCACCTTACCAACAGTTTCGTCTTAATTAGATAAATACGGCTAAGGGGTGTATGAGGAGACGAGAAAATCACAATTCCATCCAAACTCCAATTCGAATTCACCACTAGGATATAAAAGTTTGTTTTGGAAAAGTGATGCGAAACAACGTTCAAAACAAGTTGTACTTCACAGTACCTATGATATTCATCAAGATGACAGTGCACCTGATTCACTATTGAAACAAATTGTTACATTGTTCGAAGCAGCAAACGTTGAGCGTTCTCTTTCAAAAAAACTATTCGAAAAAACTTTCCTTTGAAAACAGTGCAAAACGACAAACGTTAGAACGTTGGTTTTCAAAGACTGTTCGAAGAAGGTTTGTTTTGAAAATAGTGCAAAACGACAAACGTTTGATCGGATGCTGTTCGAAAGCAGGTTCGATTTAAAGAATTTGCGAAAGAACGTTTGCGTCAAACAACTGTTCCAAATAACGCTCATTTTAAAAAATTGTTCAAAAGGGCGTTGGTTATGAAAAACTGTTGGAAAGAACGTTCGATTTGAAAGAATTTTCGAAAGAACGTTTACCTTGAATAACTTTGAAATAAAGTTCGATTTGAAAAACTGTTAGAAATAACGTTCGCTTTTGAAAAAATGTTCCAAACAACATGCGTTCGCTCTAAAATTCCGTTCGCGAGAAAGTTCCTTGAAAAATTGTTCAATAGAACGTACGTCCCCTTTGAAAAACAGTTCGAAAGAACGTTCTTTACAAAGACTGTTCCAAAAAACAAATGCTCGTTTTGAAAGACTGTTCCAAACAACAACAGCTTATTTCGAACGATTGTTCTAAACAACAAACATTCGCTTTGAAAACTGTTTGAAGCAAATTTTCGCTTTAAAACTCTTCGAAGCAGCAAAAGTTCTCATTGAAAACTGTTTGAAACCCATTTTCGCTTTAAAACTCTTCAAAGCAGTAAACGTTCGCTTTGATAACTGTTCGAAACAATAAACGTTTCCTTTGAAAAATTTTTCGAAATAAACGTTTACATTGAAACGACTGTTCGACAGAACATTCACTTTCAAAAGACAGTTCCAAATAATAAACGTTCGTTTTGAAAAACTGTTCCAAACAGCCAACGTTCATTTCGAAAGATTGATCTAAAAACAACGTTAGCTTTGAGAAGTACTTGAAATAAATTTTCTCTTTAAAACTCTTTGAAACATCAAACGTTCGCTCTGATAACCGTTTGAAACAAACGTTTGCTTTGAAACATTGTTCGAAATAAACGTTTCCTTTGAAAATACTGCTCGAAAGAACGTTCGCTTTGAAGAACTTCGAAATTCCGAAAATGTTCTATAGGAAAACTGCATAAAAAAGTTTGTTGAACAACATTGGACAGCAAAGAAAATGAGTCTGAAGTTGAAAACAGAAGTTCGTTTTCAAAAAAACTTCGAAAGAAAAACATTCGAAACCATCAAGTTTGAACACTGCTGGAAAATAATTTCAAGAAAAACGGTATCTCCTGACAAAATCCTCAAGTTTTCGATACAAAATTTCCTTGGCTCATAATTAAAAATAGGCAAAAAAATTAACAGAACCCAACGTGAAAAGAGTTGGAAAATTCGAAAACCCCGCTCTTTCGTCGACAGCGCCACCTATCTCCCACTGCACGAATGGATCCCTGGCACCCCCTTACAAGTAGGTTAGTATCCCTTTCTTCCTCTTTTCCAATCAGATATAGATTCTATGCGCATGCATATTTCATGTTGGTAATAGGGGTGTGGCCGCGTGTCATTACCACCCCTTATTTCCTTTTCTCTCCGAAACTTTCAGCAAAAATAATTACGCGCCATGGACCCTCGAGACCCGTGTTTTGGCAGGGGGACCCAGCACGCATTAAACACACACCTGCAACCAAATATCCAAATTTCCATTATTTCAATAACCGAATACAATAACAGCGAGCAAAAATGTTTACCCAACCACCACCCGCCCACTGCGTATTTATTGAAACCCTTAATATTACTCGATTCGTGTCAAAAATTCGCATGCATGCAAATGGGGACATGGGGTAAATAAATATCGTGCGATAATGCGATCGATTTCGGAAACAGAGGAATTCACCAACTTTGGAAACGCAGTTGATCCGATGAGGTGAGTACATGTAGAGTGAAAGTGCAAGAAACAGTACCCGTATTGTCGAAGACGCAATGAGGCTCACCTGGTCCTGAATATCTTATTTTACCTGTCACTAAACTCCCCAAACTCAAGACTGGAATTTCGGGGTGTTGTATAGTGTTGAAGAAATGGAAGAACGTCAACATTTTCCCTGGTCAGTATTTGAACAGTTTGAAGACAGGGAATCCCCAGATGAAATTTTCAACTTCCCTTACTTTTCCAGTTCTTAAAGCAAATTTCCCTGACTACCCTGATCACCAAAAATGACACTAATGCAAGGAATACTATATTTATTGCTATTTTATAATTATGGAGAAAACATTTCCACAAGAAAAGAGCAAATTTAGATTAGTTTTTTTTAAAATTTCTTTTACAGAATTGCTTTATCATCGGCATTTTTGAATTAACCAACAACTAGCTATGTAAAACTTGTTGATTCATGCAGGGTGTCTACTGGATTTGGTATTGCAAATTCCATGACTTTTTCATGCCTATAACGGGGCCGTTCAAGTTTTGCGTCATGACTAAAAGGCAATTTTCAGATAGATTATCTACCACTGTGGCAACATGGTTATTCGTCAAAACACACCGTAGGCGAAATGTTTTGTGGAAATGGGTGATAAATGAAGAATTTAAACCCAAATTTTTATTTTGTGAATCAATTTAAATGGAAGTGAACAAATGGAAATGGATTTCATGCCTTTTTCATGACGTTGGTGTAAGTTTCATGACTTTTCCATGACTTCCACGACTTCCAGGACCGGTAGACGTACACCCTGACACCCACGACATTTCCCTGATATTTCCAGGTAGTTTCAATTTACCTGACTTTCCCAGGTTTTCTAGGTCTGGTGGTTCTGTTCTATGGCGCAAGGTGCAGATTTATACCTCACCATCTCTAAAGTAACTCGGAGACGTTTATAAATGAATAGTATTAAATCTCATTAGAGAATATTCCAAAATTATACGATTGACGTCAAAAAACACCAAAATGATAAACAGAAAGGCGAATTTAGCATATCATAGCATGTTTGTTCTTGTGTCCTGATAGTGGAATGGGACGTCCAAGAAGAGGAGGGGGTTGTCTAATTTAAAGTCCCAGGTTTAATTTCACAATTATTAAAAACTTGATGGATGCTATTCTCCAAGACAGGGAAAAAGAAACAGTGCATTTTGTGCACATTTGTCCCACTCCAAATGGGCAGACAATACACTGTTTGTACACCTACTTGACTAGTAGACATTAGCAATAATTACACTTGCCCTATGTAGCTGTCTTAATTTATCCATTTTGGTTTTTTTTACGTGTTATCCTAAGCTAACCGAACATTTATTTTGTTTGCCCTCACCGCAGGAAATCACTGCCAGCCTAGGAGCCGTTAGGAGAAGCCTACTTTCTCGTTGTGTCTACGGCGGAGCAGGGCATAATCCGTAGCACAGTCGATTTTTTCATAGTCAAGACATCGTGACCATCTCGAATGATTCCCAAGCGATTTTTTTGCCATTAATAATAACGGCTAACGAGCTGGGCCGATAAAAAGCAAAATCTGCATGTACTCATACGTATTAAATTAGGTTGCGATGACGATACCATTATCACTGGAAAACAGACTCGAATCCCATTTAGCGCGAGGAGGTACTTAAAAGTTCATTACTATTTATCTCGAGGCGTGCGTATATAAAAGGCGTAAAACATTTAAAAAAACAGCGGAATTAGAGGGCTTTGACGACGGTTTAAAAGGAAAAAACGAGAATGAATTCGACTTAATAGGGCCGGGTAGAAATGCGATGAAATTATTATTATTATTATTAGGTTTCCTGGTGATTGCCTATGAAAATGAGCAGTTGTAAACGGTACGAGATGAGATGGGGCACTGTTTTTATAGCCGAATTGCGGGGCTTTAACGACGCGCCATAGTGAATCCCGAAGAATATTGCCTATTTATAGTGGTAATTATAAGTGCTCGACATGTTTTAACCCACCATTGCTGGAACGTGAAGAGTAAAAACGTCGACTCGCTCGATTAGTATTGTACAAATTCCGATACAACGTGAAAAGCGATGATTTTACGAGCAAATCTCGTCTTATCAGCAATGTGACCTCCTACGCCCTTCACGCTAATTGCGCCTCTTAAAACACGCCCTCTTCCGTAATTTTTAACAATCGTTAAGTTTTATTCCTCCACGACAAAACGCCGAAATTGGCCGATAAAAGCCAGAAATCACGATGGCACCAGCCTAATTTGCCTCTGACTTGGGAAAAACTTTCTAGGATTTCGGATGAGTTCCTTCTAGGGCCTCTAGCTGCCACTGGAAAGCACGAAAAGTGAAGAAAGTGATGTACATGTTTTCTGTGTTCAAGTACATGAACGTTGTACTGTTGCTTGCAGGAAGTTTTGGAATCGACTTAAGTTTTGGAATCGACTCGTTCAAGTTTTGAAACTGACTCTTAGACGTTTTGACAAAACACCCACTAGTTTTGGAATTGGCTCTTGCATGTTTTGGTGTTGACACCCACAAGTTTTGGAATTGACTCCCACAAGTTTTGGAACTGACTTCCAACAAGTTTTGGAACTGACTTCCAACAAGTTTTGGAACTGACTCCAACAAGTTTTGGAACTGACGCCAACAAGTTTTGGAACTGACGCCAACAAGTTTTGGAACTGACGCCAACAAGTTTTGGAACTGACTCCAAACAAGTTTTGGAACTGACTCCAAACAAGTTTTGGAACTGACTCCAAACAAGTTTTGGAACTGACTCCAAACAAGTT
>JAQGAF010002069.1:0-25346 GCA_034687865.1 Kryphioiulus occultus
GGGTTGATGGATTACACCCCCCTACCACATGGTATTCATTTACTGATTGTAGGGTACTGAGTTGAATTGAATTGAAACTTGTCATTTCTGATCTGATTATTATAAGAAGTTGGCTCATTTCGAAGATATGCTGGTCAAAAATTCTCATCATTTAGGAGGTTTAGATTCTGGAAATGATAACAAATGCTGACATGTTTTTTTAAATCTCCAAAAAACTGACTATTTTAACGTCCCCTAATCGTTTTTCCATGTATTTAACATTAATTTTTTAATCACTACATATACAGGGCGAGTCGAAAAAATTAAACTTCTTATAAAAAAGATGTTACCGCTGATATGGGCACGACAAAATCGTGTATATTTTGTTTTAGAGTAAATATAACGAAATAATATAATTCAAACATACCGAAAAATGTATTCGTTTTGATTTTAATTTATTAAATAGTTGTAGTAAGCAATGGTATAGCAACTGTATTACAACTGCATTATTCATACATGTAATCGATAATCAAACCGAAGGCATAGTTACATGTATTTGTAGGTTGCCATGTTAACTGGAAAAAAATAACAAGATCAGTCCAGTCACCACTGGGTGAAAAATTCACTTGCTACCAGAATTCATTGGATAGGTTGAATACGATAATAAAGCTGGAAATGTGCAGATACATGTACATGATTGTAGCCTTACAGTATCAATGAAAGAGTTCCATTTTGTGCAGTGTTGTTTACTATTATCATAAGGCACTGTATGGGCGTTGTACAAATTTCGATTTCCTCTTGACTTGAAATACATAAACATTAATTTAAACCGACAACTTTCTCTCGCGAAAACGTCGTTGATACGGCATACATGTACTTGATTAATAATTTATCTCATGTCTGCCTGCAGTGCAACAAAATCTTGAATATACAAGAGATTACAGAGGCTTTTTGGGCAAGAAGACGTGAGACTGCAACTAAGTGAACTGCCTCACAAGATGACTAATTTAATATTCTTGACGAGTTTAAATTTTTAATCTCGGTTCAACTGATCTTTAAATTTAGTTTGTTTCGCTTTCCGAATGCCTAACAAAGGTGCATGTCATCTCAGGGTCGTACATTTTTTCTTACATAGAGAAAATATCTGCCTTTTAGTGCAGTTGCCAGCGCAACATTAAGTTAGAAATCGAGTTTTTTAATGCATGGGAATTTACAACAGCCCAAGAAAAAATAAAATGAAATGAACCCCCTTTGAGATTTCCTAGCCATTTTTTCATTTAAGGCGAGTTTTCAGGCACTTTGAAAATGCACCATATTTGCTTCGTTTCGAATTTCCCTAGCTCTTCTGAAACATTTTAAATGGGCTGCTGGTTTTTGAAGCTTTTTTGTCATAAAAACGGCACCCGTTATGCTATAGTGAAATTATTGGGTCGAGATTTTTTACGATTTTTTTATTTTTCCGTTTGTGTGTATGTGTGGAAAATACAGACTGTATATTGAATTCAATTTTCTAAAAATATAATCACGTATCGACCTAGAAAACCTGAAAACCTTAGCGAACTTTATATTCAACTTGGAAAACCTGGAAAACTCAGGGAATTTTATATTCAACCTGGAAACATCGGGACATTTTATATTCAACCTAGGAAACCTTGAAAACTCAGGGAATTTTGTTACTTGAAACCTGGACTTTTTCAATCAAAATTGTGTTTTAAGTTTGTTCGTTATAATTCTGAGCAATCAGTACTAAAATAATTGGCCAGATAATTTATTCTACCATTCCCTTTAAAATTCGGCACTCCTGTATTAATCTTACTTTAGGCTATGCATTATTGATGATTTTGTTTAAAAAAAATTAAAATTTCCATTAGTATACGCTTTGTTATTTTTTTTGGAAAACGTTTTCGAGAGGTTAAACCTGAAATCTATTATTGCTGGTAATTTTTTATTCGTTTCGTTTGTGGAGTTAATTTCTGGCAATAGTTAAATTTCTGAAGTATTCAAAATGGTCTAGAACAGCATTTATTGGTGATCTAGCTTAAAAACATCTTTCATTAATACTCATAAGTACGTAAAAGTATTATTACTTCCAAAAAAAAACATTTCAAGGATAATGCACCTAAAATGTATTAGTGCTGGTAGTTTTTCAAACAAATGTTCGTTTCTTCATCATTATTACAAAATATTGTTTTCAATGAAATTGAGTACGCAATACATGTATATTTTTTGAATTTTGAAAAATTCGAATATGACCTAGAAAACCTGGAAAACTCATTGAATTTCGTTTTCAAAAATTATTAGTCACCATGAGGCTGTGTCTACTTGAATTCAATTTCCTGAAAATTTAATCATGTATGTCTACTGTCGTGGAAATAACGAGATCTGAAATTGATGAATGTTCAGGAAAAACTGATAGGCCTGTATTTCATAACGCAATAATCCCACCAGTTAATATTATTAGCACATTACTTATGCGAGCGTGTAATTCCAGGGGCATCAGTATTTTAATTAAGTGATAATTAAATTGCTTGCTCTTTCATATTTTTCGCCTTTTTTTCCAAATCATATTCTTAACTGGCTGGTGATGAAAGCTTTTGCGTTTCTCAACGAAGTAAAAGCCATTTTTCATTCCCAATTAGATGTAAGAGTATCATTATAAATTTTGCATATCATTCCCTAAATCCTAATTGCATAAGGGGGCATTACCTGCATATTATATCGTCACAGTCAAAATATTCGAGAGCCATGGTTGGCGTGTTTGATTACGCTTGATGGATTTCCGAGAACATATTGCATTTGATATGAAGGCTTTAGGATATTGTTTATCTTGCGTGTGTGCAGCTTGTACGATATGGTTTTACTCGTTTTCGTTTTTGTCCACCAATTTTCGTTTTTTTCCACGTCAATTTTTAGTATTTAGTATTTAGTATTTAGTATTTATTTGTCGCATTGATGTACACATGGGTAGGAGATAAAAAGGCCAGGTAAAGGAGTGACACAAGGTGAATGCGACAGGAGACGATGCTGGGTGCTCAAGTCACCACTAACGCATGACCCTTCAGGAACGGAGAGAAATCAAAGCAGTCAATACCATGTAAAAATGCATGCAAACTTGATTCGGTAGTCTCGAGGGGCAATGCTCGCCACAGGCGTTCCACTCTATTGGTGAAAAAATTGAAGCGACAATCAAGTCGACAGCTCTGGGGTAGCAATTTCAGGCCCATGCCTGCTCGGGTAGAACATCTGGGAGCGACAGTGAAGAAATCGGTAAACGGCAGGCAAGAGTCCCCGTGGAGTATTTGGTAGAACAATACGAGGTCCATCTTCAGTCGTCTCAGTTCCAGTGGCTCAAGTCTGAGAGCTAGCAGGCGGTCGGGGTACGAAGGCCGGTGTTGTCCGAATAGCCTGCGTGTGAAGTAACGTTGCACGCCTTCCACTGCATCAATGTCATGAAGGAGCCATGGTGACCATACCTGTGAAGCATATTCCAGGGTAGGCCGGACATAGGTGACAAAGGCTAGTGTTAGTAAGGCGTGGTCACGGCTTTCAAATGAGCGGAATATCAAGTTGACCAAGTTGTATCCTTTTTTGGTGATACAATTCACATGGGCTGACCAGGATAGATCTGGTGTAATTAGGACACCGAGGTCCCGGACACTGTTCTGGCAAACTGGTAGATCCACTCCTTGAAATGAGGGCACAAATTTCCTATTTCCAAGTTGGAGCACGGAGCATTTTTCTGTAGAGACCGCCATCTGCCACTCTTCACACCAATGGCTCAGATTTTCCAGGGACTTGGAGAGGTTGTTTTGCTCCTCGATGGTGTTTGTGAGGCCAAAGTTTTTCACGTCATCTGCAAATAGGCGAGAGTCGACATTTCCTTCGCAGGTATCAGGTAGGTCGTTGATGAATATGAGGAAAAATATTGGACCCAGGACTGTACCCTGCGGCACACCGCTTGTGACTGCCACAGCCTCTGACAAGGAATTGCCAATCCGGACCTGCTGAGTTCGATCCTCAAGGAAGGCACGACACCAGTTGAGCAGGTCCCCTCTAATACCGTAGGCATCCAGTTTAACTAGCAGTTTCGAGTGTACAACTGAGTCGAATGCCTTTGCAAAATCGATATAGGTTGAAACTGCTGAAGTTTGTACAGTTCGACCATCATCTTCTTGATGCCGGTCGTCTAGCCAGGAGGACCAAACATTCAGACAGTCAAGGAGCTGTGTAGTAGTCGAGTGCCTAGGTAGGAAGCCATGTTGTTTTGGTGATATTAGCTTATTGAGAGTCAGGTATGACAGTAGATCTTCCTTCACACTTGTTTCCATCACCTTTGAACAAATTGATGTGAGGGAGATAGGGCGGTAGTTGAGAGGGTCCTGTGCATTACCCTTCTTGAATATTGGGATGATCGTTGCCAGGTGCCATTCTGTTGGGATAGAGCCAGATGCCATGGAGGACTCAAAGATGAAGGCCAGTGGTGCAGCTAAGTGGCTGGCAAAAGTCTTTAGGAATAACCCAGGTATGTTATCAGGGCCTGCAGCAGCTGTGGGACGGAGCCGACGTAAAATGTTTCGTATCCGAGCCTCTGGGAAGGCGATGCTAGAGAGCTCTACACCCACAGGAACTCGCGAGTTGAAAGCAGGGGAGTGGCCATTGTCATTGGAGAAGACGCTTCCAAAGGCTTTGTTTAGGGCATTGCACTTGTCCTCGTTGCTGAAACATAATTCTCCGTTGGGCCATCGCAAAGGGGGAATTTGTCGTCGATATTTCAGTTTCTGGTTTACGTGGCGGTAGAAGCAGTTACGATCTCTGCTTGTGATGATCATTTCTTCCCTCCTTAAGACGAAGTTTCTTGTTGCAGATTTGTATTCCGAAGCTGCTTTTTTGTATCTGGCCTTAGTTTCATCTGAAGGTGAGGATCGAAATTTAGACCACAGCAGACGCTTATGTCGCAGAAGTCGGCTAAGGCCAGGTGGGGACCTCTTGTCGGTACTCGTGGTAAGGGTTTTCTGGGGAATGAAGTCCTGGAAAACTGCATAAAGAGTTGATGTGAAAGCGTTCCAGAGATCGTCAGTTGTTGTACATGTGCGGAATATGTCGGTCCATGAAAGGGAGCTGAGATAGGATGTGATGGCATCGACAGGCATGCGGTGAAAGTCAGGACGGGATGGGATGGGGTCGTTTGGGTAATTGTCAGCAAACAAGGAGAAGGTGATGGAACAGTGGTCGCTGCTTGAAAAAGGCACGTCAACACATACGCTGTTCAAAATATTGGCAGCATTGGTCAGGACTAGGTCCAAAATTGCATTGTCACGTGTTGGTGCTTGGACAATCTGGGTTAGGTTGTTTCGCCAAGTACACTCCAGAAAGTGTTTGTTGAAGTTGTCGTTTGGAGCTGTATTGTGAGCCCAGTCGATCCTTGGATAGTTGAAATCACCACATACAAACACAGGATGTGCAACATTGCAGTAAATGTCCAAGGCATCAACCCGTCTGTTGGAATGCAATATGTCAGATGACGTTGCTCTGTTGGCAACGATGAGGGTGGGAATGATGTCCATAATTATGGATCGAAGAACATCCTTTCCCAGTAATTTTTAACTTTAAATGTTTCAAAATACATTCAATACCACGGGGCAGCCCCAATAATATAGCCCTTGCATTCGTAACTAGAATTCGAAACGTACGTATGTTTGGTAATTCGAACCGCGTGAGGGTCCCAGAATGCATTTCGTTTTAACAACTGCTCGAATTTGAGATATGCCTATACTCAACGAGGATTTTGAAAGGTTGTTGTCAAAAACGTAAGTTTTTTTGACGTCTTATTTCTTCAGAAAGTTGTCCACTATAATATTAAATTACTGATTTCCAAAAAAGTATTACTGTTGTTATAAAGCAAAAAATTAATTGGTCATTTTGGTAACTGTTTCAGATTGCTCTATCACTTTATATACAAAAATCCTATTTTCCATCTTTTACATTTTATCTCATGCTAATTTGCCCCATTATAAAGCATTCAGCATTTTATTAACTATCATTAAGCATTTTATTAAGCATCATTAAGCATTTTATTAAACTTTATATCCTGTAGATAATTAAGCTTTTGATTAGGGCTATGCATAAAAGTTGCACAAGGTTGGAGGAGGGGTAGGAGTTCATAAATAATGGGGCAGGGGTCAGAGAACTCGAACAAGGAGATTTTTTATTTGCATAGCCGGAGGTTTCTCAAGCACTGTGAAACCTTTCTATAACGACCACTTAATAGATTGTCTTTTGCTGGCTACTGGTAATTGTAGAGTTGATTATAACATGACTTAATTTAATGATTGCAACATTTCAGCAGAATTACAGGCAGGGGTGTAGAAAATACTCTAAATATTAATAGACTATAGGTAATAGAATTTCTTGGTTTCTTGGTAAGTAGAGCTGGATGGGTAGTTTCAACATCTTCCATGGTTAGCAAAATCTCCTGATTATTACATATTCGAGCAATCAATGTAGATTTCTTACTCCAATTCCAAAACCACAGACATTTACTACAAATACAGGAAACAGGAAGTGATGTGCTAATCTCAGGTTAAGCCTGTTTAAGATGTTTATATGGTATTTGCTACCATGAAGATTCTCAAATCAAGTCAAGTTCGGTGAAAAGCGTTTACATGCTTGACTTACACTAATAAAGTAATTTAAAGTTTCATGAAAACGTAGAGTTTATGAGCTTTCTTTACTGTGTTGCTGAAAAGGAGCTAACCATGTAAAAATAAGGCCTGAATTATTTTTTATTGTGGTCGGTTTTACCTTTTGTCTACTAGAGATGACAAAGTAAAATAGCTTCATTCCAAAGGGGAAAAAATGAAAAACTAATGCGTGACACTTTCGGACTAGTTCGTTATGAACCATAACTAAACATAAACAATAACTATGTCATTGAAAATATGAAAACAACGGAGGTTTTCGCATCCGAAACTATCAGCACAAATTAAAAGTTGACAGATATTGACGTAAAACGCATTCCTTTTCATCATTATTGTGCTGCAGCGTTTAATTAAAATCAGTCAAATTAGTCTCTGCTAATTTTACTATTGCGGATGTTTGCTTTGTCATCGCCTTACCGACCTTGGCGTGGGTGGAGAAACATTGTTGTACATAGAAGAAATTATACATGTTTTCCTAACGAAATCCACGATTGTATATTTTATATTATTTTTATGAATGTGTATCATTTTTGACGTTTTATGAATTTATTTTTGGAAATTTTTTCTTGATCACAGAGCTGGACCAATTTTGCATGTTATGTGTGACTTTAATTTCGTCGAAAATTAGTCATCCGTTTAATGGCTGGAAAATTTGTCACGAAGGGACAATCAGGACAACATCCTTTATGAAGACGCAATTTCGATAAAATCTAGGGTTTAACCCCGGATTGTTTACGTCAATGAATATTCAATAGTATTATTCAATTTGAATTCGAAAAGGCTACCCCATAGCATGATAGCAGTTCGAAAATGCGTAATTAATGACGTTTTTTATTCTAATGATCAGCAGATACTGACCTTTCACGGATCGAAATGCGGATCAACATATAATTGTTTCTGGAAATTGGGCGGTTGACTGGGTTAGTGTTTTTCCCAAAAATAGATTTGTAGTCCTGAAGCAGCTTTCTTTCGCAAAATGACCCTTCTTTCTGCTAGTCCATCGAGATTTAAGCTTGGTAATTTGACCAATTTGTAATTCAACTCAAGTTTTCATAGATGCCACGCCCTTCGAAGTGTGTGGCTGTGGAGTAAAAGTGATTTGAATGTCACTGTCATTGCGCAGGATATAATACACTGTCTGTTAGATTTAATTATTGCATCGGGAATTGGTCGAAAACGATTTATTACCTAGTTGAACAAACTTTCGCGGGAATTTTAACCACTGCTTCAGATCAGAAACGGATTTGGGTCAAAATTAGCACGAATTCATAAACTATACAAACTTCGGGAATTTTTTAAAATTGGGCATGTCCGATAGCGTCAAGCTGGAAATCCGAAAATATCCGACTTTGGAGACACCATGACTTTCGACGTCCACCTTTATGCATGGAAAACTACCAAAGGTTATAAATTTTCTTACTTGGAAATACATGTACATGTAGGTGACAACCTATAGAAGGAAAAGTAAGTGAAGAATAGATTCATCAATGCTTGAAAAAATTGTTTATCTATTCGATTGCAAAACCTAATGTTAATGGTCGATTGGTAAGATAATTGTATACTAATATCAGTGGTTTTTAATTTTTCCACTTTTTCGCTTGGAAAACTCAGAAAACTCAATTTGCCCCTTTACAATGGATATTATTGAAATAATTTAAATAAGTATTTTTAATTTAATTTTAATTTGTTTATTATGTTTATTTATTATCAATCATTAAAAACATAAAAATTAATTTTATATTACATGTATATCAATATATAATAAATATTACAATGTAGTTGTACATGTATTAGCAATAGAAGTTTTCTAACCAAAATCTGTAAATGTATACAAAAGCTGTCACAAAAAATACACAAAAAAAAATACCAATAAAAGTGAAAAGTTGTATTGAGATGGGGTCTTTATCAAATCCCAAAAAATAAACTGTACAAAAGCAGCGTCGTTGGAATAATGTTTATTATTTATAGATATATTTATTTTATACATGTAGGTTTATGTGGGTTTAAACTCCATGCAAAATTCGAAAATATACAAAAATTCATATCAAATTACTGTTCGCAAAAGTGCTATTTTAAGTGAACGGTTATCGTTACAAGTCTAATAAACTTTTCCATGCTACATAATAATGTTTATCATGATGCATAATAAAGTTTTCCATGATGCTTTACAAGTTATAGAAATCTTTACATAAATCTTTACATTGTTTTTATTATGCAACTTAATTTATCTATACATTGTCTGCCTGAGTTTCTTTGTCGTATTTTAATAACAATTTGCTCTTACTCTAGGTTGCAAAATTTGTTTTCGTAATAACAAGTAAGTTCTCAATAAAAATAGGTTCTGTTTCGTTACGATTTATTTGTTCTTAACTAAAATGAAAGTTCGGCAATGGCGAAAGGCTCATTCTATACATGCTAGTAAATAATTTTAGAAGTTATAATAATTTTTAAAGCAAAAGTATGCTTTCACTTCACTTTCAAGAGAAAAATATGGCGCAAAACTGATTATGACAAGGAATGTCTTGGCTTTTCCTAAAAAAAATAGTTTTGCAAACGAATATTGGGACGAAGCAACTTAAGGAGATTATTTTATAGATGAATTTTAAAATCTTACCAGTAAAATGTAATTGCCTGAAATCATGTACTGTAATTGGTTCTTTCATGTCAAATTAAATGGGCAGAGTGGAAATATTCTGTAGCTTGCGAAGAATACACTTTCGTGCTGTTTCTAGGCCTTAAATGCTAATTACACCAATTAAGTTAAGCAGCATGGATGTTACTTGTTTGGTCATCTTATATCTTCATTTTTTTTTTGTTTTGCAAAATTACGCCTTCCATCTAACTTGCCCCTGGCCGGGTTTTTCGATGGGCTGGTAAACCCCAAAAACAACAAGTAAAAAATGCATCTCATACTGCATAAAATGCCCATTAAAAGTAATTTAGAGTACAGGTCTGACAGTGAACACTGCAAGGTGTATGCATAACCATTCGTTAATAAAAACGCCTTATGTCTGCTTGGAAAGTGAAAAATTATGCACTGATAAATGCTGGCAGACAGAATTGGAAGGGCATTTCAGGATATAGCCGTTTTGTTTCATAATTCACTCGCGATTATACTGCAGTAAAATACATTACAAATTTAATCATAAATATGTAACGAAATCTATTGGGATTTGGTATTATTGGTGCGGGCAGTTCTGGTTTCCACTTGAAATCCTTGGCATCATTTAATCGGAACTTGGGAATTGTACACACAGAGGACGTCGGCGTTGTACAGAAAATGAAATTTGTTAATAAAAATGAAAAATGGTTACAAAAAAGTCCTGTTCATCTTGGGTTGATAAAGTGGTTACATTCCATACCAGTGGTTTTTGAAGCGAACTTAGGAATAGGTGCAGATATCTCGCTCATTATAATCTCGACTCGCTGTGTTTGTATGGTTTATTCATTAAAAAAGCAGATTCGTCTCCTTCTGGTCTGCGTCTGGGCACGACATTAAAAAATAAAATAAATGGGTTTACAAGGTTGAAATCATGGAATCCATTATATCGCTCCTCCACCCTCTTTTCATCAGATACTGACTTCTATTGGAATAATGATCTGAGGTTGAAGCATTCGTGTGATTGACTCCCATACGAATTCCAACTGCAACCCTAAACTGTTTTAATTACTGCTGCAAAGCAAACTCAGCATTGTATTATTTAAGTTCACTGATCCTGGTCTACTATTTAAAAATAGGCCGACAATTTAAAACAATTTAATAACCAAAATTTCTAAAAACAAAAAAGAAAATTCGTTTGTCCTTTTCAATGCTAATATGTTTAAGAATCTGTAAGGAAATATAATAAAATCAATTATTTGGGTAATGTTATTTTTCCAAAAATTAGGCCAATGGCATGTCTTTCGTTATCAACTTAACTAAATTATACTTAATAACTTAATTAGCACTTCGGAATATGCCATGCTGCAGTATAGACACTATGGGAAAGTGATATTTCATGCGGTTAGTACAAGAAAACTAAAGAAATTGCATTTTTAGGTTTGTTTGGGTTATGATAGGATAGGGTTATGATATGATTTGATTATGAAAAAAAATTAAAAGAAAAACAGAAAGAGAAGAGAAAAACAAAGAAAAACAAAAATACAAAATTGAACATTTGTTATTTTTGTCTAGAAGTCAATATGGGTTGAAATATTCATATTTTGTGCATTTTTAGAGCAAGGCATGTTCTGTTGTATATCCGAGGATTTTGCATCACGTCCTTAACTCACTTCTTGCTATAAATGAAATATATTGTGATTTAATGAACTTGCTTCAAACGTTTTATCATTACAGAACAACAAGACAGCCGTGGTAACAAAGTTGATTATTCATTCAATTACCCAAAGCGGAAAACCTACATTAGCCAGCATTGTCATGCAAAACGCTTTTGAGCAATATATTTAATATTAACTCCTGCAACATCTTCGTAACTCGGAGCTCATTTTTGTAAATAAATTTTGACAGTAATTTTGTTGCAAACAGCTGTTATTAAAATACCTTTTCAGATACATGTATTAACATTTCAATGCTCTCGGTTTTTTGAAATTCTCTAATGCCGTCCGGTCACATTCGATTTTAAATAGGTTTCATTCATCTAATATCACGAATTTCCTGTCATATTGTTCCTTTAATTTATCAAATTTCATAAAAGGTCCATTTTTATAAATTCCAGAGAATTACTATGTACTTCACATTGTACACGAATTGTGGGAAAATGCTAGAAAAAAAATGTCGATCTTTAACAAAAACATCAATTTTTCTACTTGCAAATAAATTTACTAATTATTTGCTAATTTTACACATTTTGGGATTTCCTGCCATATAGTGCCCACAATTTATCAAAATTTATTGAAGTTTCAAAAAATTACACTTTTATACATGATTTACATACATGTGCATGTACATGTAAATTGTGTATAGATTCGAAAAAGGCACAATAAAGTTTTTTTTGACATTTTCAAAAAAAAAACGAATTGAAATAAGCATTGTGTTCAAGTTTTAAAAATGTGTCTATGGTTTATTCTTTGAAATACGTGTATGTACAATTTTTACCAATCTATTACGACTTTTTCAAATTATTAATTCTTCTGCGACTTTGACAAGTGGCTTTTTTAGTCATTAATGCAGAATCGAACTGGTGCTTGCTTTTGAGAATTGTCCTCATTTGATCAATAAATTTTTAGTATTAGTGAAATGTATCCATGGATCGTTAGATGAATTTTAGAATTCAAGGGCGTGTTCCCTGACCCCCCCTCCCTCCCCCTACTCAACATTTTAAAACTTATTTAGATCTTCATAATTCAACAAATTATAACCACTAATTTTCCTTGCCACCATCCAGAATAGGTCGTAATCTAATTCCCTCTTATTTATGTACATGTAACTCTTATTTATTTTTTAATAATATAATAATGATATGGTTAAATGTCAGACGCATTCCACTTGTACCTGTTATTAAGTGATACGATTACGATCCATTCTGCATGGTGACAAGGAAAATTAGTGATTTCAGTAAGTTGTAAAATTAGGAAGATTCAAATAAGTTTTTTTGCATGCCTGGTCACGGTCGCAAATGAAGATATTCAAGATAACCCGCTTTTCCTGACGAGATGTAGTCGCTTTTCAAAAGCGCTGTTGCGCAAAACGATGCTGAAACAGTAGCGCAGTGCAATCATCTTTGATTCCACGATGACCAGACTGTGCAGTTCTCAACTTTTTATGAATACATTTTAAATCTAAATATATTATTTAACTTTTCTTAGGATAAAGCACATCAGCCTCATAAAATTTAATATAACTTGTGAAATTTGTTTCATTTATATTTTAAATGTATTTTTTCGAAGCTCATTGGGAATATTCAGTACAGCTGTACAGACTAGCGTACGATTCAAAATATTTCGAAAGATACTCAAATTCCTGCCGTACACAACGTAAGGAAGATGGTGAATGTGTCGTGATCTCGCTATTAAAACTTGTGTTCTTTTTACGATATTATCATTCCGGAATTGATAAAGTTCCGCAATGACTTCAGTTCATTTCGTTGTGTATCCTATTCCGGGAACGGAGGATCAACTAAACGAAAGGTAAGAATAAAATTCGAGTTTACACTTGGCTGTTGCAATAAGGCTATTGGAATGCATGCTTGCATATGCATCCCATTGCACATGTCGTGAAGTAAAATCGAAAGAAAGTTCAAAACGAGAAATGTGCTGAAGTTGAACAATCATTCGTTAGTAACTAATGCTCGTCAGTATCACACTGCTTCCGTCTCATTTTATTTTAAATTGGATTCAATATGTCTACGTATGTTTAGGCAGCCATATTTTTACCCTAACACAGGCCTGAGACGAAGTCGAGGTTTATTGAAACACCTTTGTGTTTACCTCAGGAAAATTTCCATTTGCTAGAGGTGTAATCTAATTAAAAAGTCAACGCCAGCATATATGATACGGTTCTGTAGTAATTATTAAAGGGCAGATCCCAGTTGCTTTTTCCATTCTCTTCTACATTCAATATGGCCTCTCTGGGTCAAAAAGCCGAGCTGGGCAAAAAATGCAAGTGAAAAAGTGAATTTAGTTAACCAGTGTCATTTCTGATTTTTACGGAAGTTGGTTAACGTCAAAATATATTAAAAACGGCTTTTACTAATGACTGAACTTTCGTCTAATTTTGTGGTCGTGCTTTGTGATCGGCTCAATAACCTGTGATCTCTTGTTCCCAAAGTTACAAGGCCATGCGTCAACAAACGTGATCCCTACGTATAAAACGTGTGGATATCATATTTATCGTATTTATAAATATAAGACAAAGACTGTATGGCATTTTTATTCTAAGAAAGAAAAATGTTATTACTATATGAGCGCAATTGAGATCAACGTGGTCATTCCATATCTGCTCACCACTAAACATCGCTAAGCAGATGTACAAATTTGTGCATATTACTACAAATGGCCCTAAATAGAAGGAGCTTGTAACTCAAGGTGCCTCATGGGTTTAGCTAGAGCGGGTGTGGGCGTATATATTCATTTTTATGACTAGTAAACGACAATATTGAGCAAAATGAGGGCTCAGCTCTGACATATTGTATTTAGAATTGATTGACCATTTTTCACATAGGTTGAAAGAAGTTGCTGATAAAATCAACAAATTCGGCTACACAACGCATCAAGCCTTAACCAATATTAAAAACTGTGTGGCCAAGCAATGTGTTGTTGGTCCCAACCACATCGCATTTCTACTCGAGGTTTGTTAATGATTTTAAGCAATTTTCTTTTAAAAAAAAGTTCTTCGTGCAGTTATCCTGAAATTAGCAATTAATCGTTTTCATCTAATTTTTAAATCAACAGGATGGTCGGGTGTGCCGAATGCCCTTTTCCATTTTGACAGAGCGTCTAGATTTGAATAAAAGTGATCCAGCTAAGGGGTAATTACGCAGTTTCAGTTTTTGTTGCTTTTATGTGCCCGGACTGCATTCTCACATTTGTTTAGTACGCTTTATTTACATGGATCTCGACTGGCACCGAAGGGCACTAGTGGTTCACAAGCTAGTGCCAGACAGCCGACTCGCACTCGTGGGCGAATCATGCGGACGACAGCCAGGGGAAGAGGATCAGGCGTCATTATGGGAGCTCGACCCGTGGTTCCAGCCCCTTTCGTCCCAGAAGAGCTGGTGTCTCAGGCACAAGTCGTTCTCCAGGGAAAGTCGCGCAATCTCATCATACGCGAACTGCAAAGAACGGTAAAATTGTAGCCTTCATGCTTATAAATCATTTTTGAAAGTTTTGAGCAATGAGCCTTAATCAAATACTCATTTAAATTATGCAGAACTTGGATGTGAACTTGGCTGTAAATAATTTATTGAGCCGAGACGATGAAGATGGAGAGGATGTGGATGACAGCCAAGATTCCTATATGCCTGGAGGTAAAAACCTGTTTGACTTAATTTTGTTCTTGACATGGCATTAGATGGATGGTATTTTCAGAATCATGTATCAATGCTGTAACATTAATCGCTTCAGGCTTTCAGCTGGTATTCTGCTATATTTTAAAAGTTGAGAAGTTCTTACCGATGTTATTTTTTAAAGAGAAATACTTTGCCACGGCTGTGTGCGTTTGGCTAATATTAAATTGTTTTTTGCACTGACTAGCAGTCCCATCTGTACATAATGTTGGATTGATATTGATATACCGTTAATCCGCTGCACTCGGGCGTTGTTTTTATTGTTCAAGACTAGTCCAGATCTGAACTATTTACATCACTTTTATAGATCCAATCTTTTTTCAGACCAAATTTGTTTAGTAGTGGTTGATTCTGTACCTAATAGATCTAATAGACCTAATAGAACTAGTAGATCAATGCAAAATCCAAAAAGCCAATGGTTTTATCAAGCACGTGGGCGATGTCGGTGTGGAAACCACTGTCCAAAAATGGTGAATCGAAAATGCCAGAATTTGACTGACCAATCAGAATGATTACTTTTCCTACTGCCCATGCGAGATTTCAGCTGAAAATGTTTGAAAACCAATTTCCTTTTGCCTTTTTATTCCTAAATCTTCTTCCCAATATTGTTTGACGTCCTAGTGACGCAGCACGCGTTTATGACGTCAATAACTTAGGTCGCAAGAAATACTTGATAAACGACTTTGATAAAATTTCTTCATTGATCATTTTCTCTATGCATGATGAGTGGTCGTAGTGCCAAGTGGACATTTTTTAAATATCCAATTAATTCCTTAAAGTCCAGTTGATCTATACCACCATTAAGCACAGGTGAAATCATTCTTGACCCTATGTTTACACAATGCCACTCACAATTTGCATTGATGACAATTAATTATTCTTCTGTGAGAATTGTTATTCGCAATATAAAAAAATTGTTAATATCTATTTCCGGTGTCTTTTCTTTAGCTGATGACTTGATATCTCTTCTTGATGCTGGCATGCACCCTGACCACCCGAGCGTAATTATTGATGCCGATGCCATGTTTTCAGAGGATATGTTCAACTTTTCGGGCTTGAGAAGTCGTGCGGGAACCAGGGGTCGCCCAAGTAACTATTTTGCCCAGTATAGCATGTTGACATTAAGCATGAACTGTAAGCATGATTTCCTTTTCAAACGTTTTGGTTTTGGATTAGCTGGTGAGCGAGAACGGGATGCCGACAGAGAGAGGGAACGTGATACGGTGTTTAGATTTCGTGAACGGCAGTATTCTGGTTCTCGACGTTGGCTCGAAACTGCCCTCCGAGACAATACCGTCGGCCTTGGAGGCGAGAAGGATAATCTACCTGAAGGGAAGAAAAAAGATTCATCCATGCAGAGCCCACTATGGCTAGGAGATGATGTCGAGTTCTGGCCTGAAAAAGGAATGGGTTCCCAGCCAAGCTTTGTACACATTGCAACGTTGCACACTGAACTGGTGGCTGTTGGTACTAATGGCCAGTTATATCAGTGGAAATGGATGGATTGCGAGCCATACGTGCATCCAACAGTATGTATTTACCATTTTCATCTGCCCAAAAATGATCTCCAATGTATGAAGAAAGATGCAACGAATTGTTATTTTCCTCTGTTTTGCAGAATCCTGCTATTCATCATCCCAAAACATTGGCCCTCGGTCTTGCCAGTGAGAGGATTGTCCGCATCGCGAGCTGTAATGTCCGTGCTACTGTTGCCACAGAATCTGGCAAAGTCAGTGCTATTTTGTTTTGTTTGATCTTGAAACTTACAGTGAAATATCTCGAAATATGTTAATTGCATTTATCCATAATGCACTTTTCCTTCAAATAGATGGCCACATGGGTGGATGAGACGCTTTCCCTAGTTTCAAATAAACTAGAACACCCCGCACAAGTTTTTGCTGAATTCCAAGTTGATCGTGTTGCCTCGTTACATGTTTGCTCCCTCTACACATGTGCAAGGCTGGAGTCGGGTGCTCTCTATTGGTGGTTAGTCTCGTTTTTATATTACTGATTCCGGCTGTAACTTGCTTTCGGTTCACTTTACCTGACCATACTGTCTTCTCTAGGGGCGTACTTCCGTTCGCCCAAAGGAAGAAACTCTGGGATAAGTCCCGGGCGAAAGCAAAGAAGAATCGACCTGCGTGCATCTCAACAGAAATAGCTTATGGAACCCAGGTAACCTTTCAAAAACAGTCTTTTTTAGTTTTAGTTAAGCTCTTTGTTATTAGCCGATTATTTATCCGCTTTTACGTTTGTCTTTTTTTTGGGGGTAATAATCTGCTCGTCATATTCATAACACACAAGTACCTTCTTCATTTTCAGTTATTAGAACGTTAAAATTTATTTGTTCAATTATTTTCTTGAGTTCAAAAACAATCTTCAAACACTTTTCTTATATTTGTGTTTGATGTGGCCTTCATGCAGAATTGATTACTTTTGTGCATTCTTTAAAACACCTAAGAAATTAACCTAAGAAAACATTATTTTAATAGCCTATTATACTGGCAAGTTGTTCTCGCAGCTACTAATTGTTTGCTAATGCTCTTTTTAGGTTTGCTTGCGAAGCAGTCCGTTATACCATCCCGGAGCTATAGCCTTCACGATCATTCATGGTGTGCCAAAGGTTGGGCAGTTGCTGGCAGCTGCTTGGAATCTGAATGACACATGTCGTTTTAAAATTCTTACTCCATGGCAGAGGTGATTTATTGATTAGCTACTTATGGTGCTTGTAACTGATTATCGCCCTTTTCATGTTTGAATCTCTTTGAATTTTTGTAGTGAGAAGAAAATCGAAAGTAGGACGGAAAGCAAAAGTAACGAAGGAAAATCTGACAAAACTGACATGCCGCCTCCTCCTTCACCAGCTTCTTCAACCTGCAGTGATACAGGGTCTTTAACTGGTTCTGTCGCAAGTAAGTAACCTGGATTTCTGGTTCATTTTAAAATTTGGGAAAGTTATTTAACACATCCAACTCAGTACCTGAAACAATGTGTGCTGGAAAATTTGTCCATTTTTAACGTAGCGTTGAACCTACGAATATTTACTGTAGTCAAACAGATGCTAACTTTGAAAATGTTGTGATTTGAAAGTGGGAATTCAGCGTTTTTAATTCTCTAGCATATGCATTTCTGTGCTGATTATTTGATTCCATATAAGCAAAAATGCCAGAATAAGCTGGATAATTATATTTATACCGTTTTAATGATAATTTTTGCTCATCTCCACCACAGAGCGACTAAAGAGCAAAAGCGTGGCAGTAGTGGAAGATATCGAAAAGAAAGATGAAGAAGAATGGGCTTTAAAAGATGTAGTGTTTGTGGAAGATGTGAAAAACGTTCCAGTTGGCCGTGTTTTGAAAGTAGACGGATCCTATGCTGCGGTGCGATTTCACAATAAGGATGGTTCTGTTCCACCAAACCCTGCTATGCAATCTACTAGCAGCGCATCCAACAGTGAGGACCCATTGTTGTTGTTACAAGATTGCCGTTTGCTGCGTAAAGATGATCTACAGGTGAGCTTAATAACCATTGACTAATGTTAGGGGTTTCTTGCTATGGTTTCGTCAAAGCATCGACCAACCATTTAGTTTTAATTTGCAATATTTCAAAATAACCAAAAATGTCGTTAAATAATCGCCAACTGGTTGATTTTCAGGTTGTGAAGTCCGGTAGCGCTACAAGAGTGCCCGAATGCTTTCAGAAAGTCCCCAAACGTATAAACATCTGTGAAAACGGACAAATTCTTGCTATATCTGTTGACGGGCAGGGTGTGCACGCTATTGTGCGAAACGCCAGCAAGATCAGTTACATTATTTACAACCTGAGCACTGGCAAATCTGAACAGGACAGCACATTCAGGACAGACACGTTGGCGTTCATGGGACAAAATCCCCAGAAAATCAGCCTCACAAATTGTGGAGAAGTAATTTTTATCTTTCATTGTCTGACCTGCGAATTTTGATTTTGGAACGTCTTTGCCTTTCATGATTGTTGTTTACTTTGTATTTCCATAGAGCGATGCTGTTACTCTGCTGCAAGATGGCAACGGAGCAATATATCCTTTAGCCAAAGATTGCGTCGAAAGCATTCGAGATCCTCTGTGGCTCGATTTGTCACCTGCAGTCTGTATTGGCGTAGGAATGCATGCATTGCCCAATGTGGGTGCAGCCCAAAAGAATAAAGTTGCTGTCATAGTCATGGTTCTTGAGGTGATTTTCACTGCGTTTTATCCTTGCACCGTTTCGGATGACAAAGTATTCCAAAGTGAATTTAACCTAACGTCTTCATAAATTTCAGAATCAATTGCTTATTCCCAAAATCTTGCACTGTGACATCGAAGGCGTCCGACAAGTACTGACTCCCTTGGAGCATGATACAAGTAAGTTGCAGCAGTGTTAGTTTTCTCAAAGTGAAATTTCCTTACTTAAACTGCCATTTTTAGAATCGGTATCTACTCAAGGGTCTCTGCAACGAATTCTGTCAGAGCGTTGCGATGGCAACAGAAACATCTTGCACGCTTGCGTGTCATGCTGCTTTCCATGCAGCAACAAGGACTGTGATGTTGGTTCGTTAACTTTCAAAATTGGTTACTTTATGCAAATTTCCTATTTGTACTTGGGCTAATCACCGCATGACTTTTTACAGAGCCGCCCCCAGGTTCTGGAGTTGATTCACTCGACCCCTTGGCTGGCCTGCAAGTTTCATCTGGCGTTTCTAACTCAAGAAGGTAAGCTGCTTCCACAATCAGCATCAGAAGATAGCGTTTCATCGGGGTTCCCACTGTTCACTTTGTCGCATGGACTGATATTTGATGTTATGGATATGATGATATGGCATTATTGTTTTTTGTAACGTTTGTTAAGTAGATCGTTTGGTGTTATGTTTGTGCTTTCTCATAAATTTAAATTTATCATTGGCATGGTTGATGTGGGAGTTGCTATCAGAATTTTCAAACCCTTGATTGTTCGCTGAACATTGCGTCAACTAAATTCCATCATCTGTGATTGTAGTTGAGTTTTAATTAAGACTTATAAAAATATATGAAATGCCAACAAGAAAAACAACTAAAAAGCCCTGAAAATCATATACTTCATTGCCATATGTTATATTTATGAGCACATTTTTTGCTTATGGCATGTATTTGTTTATCGTCGTGCACATTCACTGTGGGAGCCCTGCGTCATGGAACCAACAGCCTATTTAACATTGTTAAATCGGTAACTGCATGGACATCTACAGGCATTGCCATCGACATTTTACCACTTCCATCAATTAACTAACATACGCTTGTTATTGTATCCCATTCAGTCACAGGCGTTCTTTTAATTTCAGTGTTGGGCTTAGGGAAATGATGCGTCGTGCCACCTCTGCCGCTGCCAGGTCCTCCACCATGGCTGTGCTTGACATGCGCGACAATGAACGTGAGTCCGATGTTCCCATTCCCACATTGACTTGGCCTCCAGAACCTATGGAGACCCAGTCTGGAGGCAAGTGTCATTGTTCCTCCCAATATTGCTTTGGCATTCGGCTCCGGTTGTTGTGCTCTCTTTGATCCTGTGCATAATTGGTTGTTTTTATACCCGATTAGCATCTTCTCAAGCCTCGATGCCCCTCATTGCGGATCCAGGAAGTGATCGACGAAACAATGCTGCAAACATACTTAAATCCCTCTGCGAATTTCCTGCACTTCAGCCTCATTTGCAAGAGCTACTATGCGCCAGGGATGCCCAGGGTTGCACGCCTTTCATGTCTTCTGTGTCAGGCCGCGCTTATAATGCCTCCCACATGTTGCTCGACTCCATTCAGAGCCTGGTGCAGGCCATGGGCTGCCCGAATCCAGCAGCCCAGCGCAAAGCCACAATGGCCATGCTCTATCCACGAGGATCCCATGCCGACGACTCGCCGCTGCACGTAGTTTGTTGCAACGACACGTGCAGTTTCACGTGGACCGGAGCCGAGCACATCAATCAGGACATCTTCGAATGCCGCACTTGCGGCCTTACTGGCTCGCTTTGCTGTTGCACTGAATGTGCCAGAGTGTGCCACAAAGGGCATGACTGCAAGTTGAAGCGAACGTCGCCCACAGCTTATTGTGACTGCTGGGAAAAATGCAAGTGCAAGGCCCTCGTGGCTGGACTGCAGAAGGCACGGTGCGATCTCTTGAATCGCTTGGTGACAGACACCGACCTTGTTACTCTGCCCAACAGCCGAGGCGAAAGCATCCTGCTTTTCTTGGTCCAAACGGTTGGTCGACAGATGATGGAGCAGCGACAATATCGTCCTCCACGACCCCGCGCTGCGGGCACGTCTCGGAAAACTCCGGCATCGGACGTTGGTATGTATTTGAATAAGGAAATCACTTTAACAACGAGAAGTCCTGTCTTATAGTTTTCAGTCATTAAATTTGCAGAAGCCGATATGCCCGAACATGATTTGGAGCCACCACGGTTCAGTCGGCATGCTCTTCAACGTTTGCTTAATGACTGGGCGGCTGTGAGGGCTACCATCATGTCGGGTTGGAGAGAGGAATCGACGACACCTGCACCAGCTGTCTTCGAGGACCAAGCTTACTTAAGGAGCCAGAGTGGGACCGCACTCCTGGACAAATTTACCCACTGTTTACTTGTAAAGTGCAGCGTGGAGGTTAGTACTTTGAAAAGTTCAAAATGTAGTTATCCAGAAAGAAGAATAATAGGGATGTGGCCAGTATGTTGCTAAACCATTTTGTTTTTGGCTATTAATTACTCGCATTTGGGATTTGAGCGAAAAGCTCTTCCCTAAAGTTGGGTTGGAATAGTTGCAAAATGTTTCGGGGAATCTGGCCGCTCAGGTCAACTGTCAAGCGCACTGTCCTTTGGACCAATCGTAATAATTTCAGAATATCTGCACAAACAGACAGACGCATCCATGGCTAGAATATTATTAGGTACTAAGAATGTAGCTATACAACTCACCAAATAGATTCATCCATTTACATAATTACTCGTATTCATGCGCTTAGAATAAAATTGCGTGAATAGAACGTCGTCATGTGAATACAAATTTCGCGTCTTCAGAACACGCGTTAAATTCAGCCAATGAGCTTGCTCGTTTCGGAAAAACTGTCATATTATAGGTCATAGGTTATAGAGGTCAATTGTTTATGGATATTCGTCCTCCAGGTGACCCAAGTGTCAACTTGGCCAAGTTTGGCCAAAATCAGTCTCATGGACACAAACACTCACACAGCGACAATTGCCAATTATGTATATGGATTTATTGCCATACGATTTGTGGTGTAGTTTTTGCAAAATTTTGCTTACGGCATTCTCAATATTGCAGGATTGAGAACCGTTGATTGAGACCAATCATTGAGAACCGTTGTTAAATTGTTATAATATAGCTCAGTATAATATGAAATTTGTTTAAAATATTGGGTGAAAAAGTGAAAAATATCAGTTACTTTGAAGGTGAATTATACAAACTGCCCACGTGCCTGGAATTTTCTGACACAAAAAAAGGTGTGTTTGGAGGAGGATTTCATTCATCATTGATAAGGGTGTCAACGTTTAGAAAAATTTAGTTTGCACTAGTACAAGAATGTTTATCTTTTCCAGATGCTAGATCCTCTGTTGACCACACTAATTCGTGAACTTCAAAACGATGCAGTTCCTGGACGTAAAGCCGATGCTAAGCTGGTAGCTTGTCGCTTTGTTCGTTCGGTAGCTCGAATTTTCGTAGTTCTCAACATCGAGATGGCCCCAAGCACAGGACGAAGGAAGAGGTAAAATGAAGTTGCAGTCACATTCCCTAGCCTCACTCCATTAGTAGAATTCTTGAAGGAGTAGTACATGTCGTTTTACTGTTTTAGTATCGGAAATACGTCGCAGCCACTCCTAAAATGCAAGCGCGTCTTCCAGGCTTTGATCAATATCGCTATCGAGGAGCTTTGCGAAATTGCCGACTCCCTGGTAGCTCCAGTTCGCCTTGGGGTGGCTCGACCAACTGCCCCATTTACTCTCGTCAGCACGCATGCTGACATCATACAAGTAAGTAATACATCCTATTTTTACTTGCGGTTTGGAAAGTAATCCGACATTTAATATCCGTCGTTATGTCCTTAGGGAAGCGAAGAGCTCTTCGCTGTCGATCCCTTGGTATCCCATGTCCCACAGAACGAAACGTCTTCGGCTTCTGGACAACCTGCTCATGCAGATTTTGGACCTGATGGCCAGAGGCGACCGAATCGCACAGACTCCACTAGCATCCACGAAGAAGCGAACGAAGTACTCCGTAACGTTAGTATATTTTTCCTGTAGGGAACTGGCTGCTCGATTTGATGTTATGTGAATTTAACAAATTCTCCAATTTTAAATATGTGCTGTAGTTGGCCTTGCTTGAGGGCATCATGGTGGAAGGATTCGATCAAGAAGAAAACGAACGAGACGAACATGCTGAGCAGTCCGAACATGACAATGCACCACAGGAGCAGGACGATGAAGGTCTGTAGAAAGTTTTAATAAACATTGATTTAATGGAAAACGTGAGGCTGCAGTTCACAGTAGATTTTCAAATCTGCATATACCTTTACCACCAAACTTTTCATAAATTCATTTATTACTCGAGGTTATTAAATTATCAAGCTACTAAAAATTTTATTTGTGCAGGCAGATGACCACATGAAATGTGGTCAGGGAAAGTCAGGGACATTTTGACCATAAAGTCAGGGAAATTTATAATGTCTGGAAATTTGTTGTGGCACAACTAGTTAGAAAAACTGTATTTGTGATCTACTTTTTCTAAAAATTTCGCCTATGGCGTTTTCATTATCATTAATTTTCCTTATGAAAAATTCAGCTAAATTTTTTAAAAATTTCGCCTATGGCGTTTCTGTCATTATGAAGAATTTTTTAATATTTCAATGAAGCCCTTATTAATATCGTCATTATTAATATTAATACACTAAAAATCCAATATTTCTTGTACGTTTTCACATGTTTTTTTGGCAATTTCCCAGGATGCATTTTGTTTTAACAACTTTTCTATACTCTCGAATAACACATGAAAAGTTGTATGAGTTTGGAACGTGCTGACTTCATTTTTGGGTGGAGAATAACCGGTTATGACCTCAAAACACTGCCCTGACCACTACATTAGTCATAGAGGCAGTTGTTAATTATGGATGCATTAGTTAATTTGATGGCGTAAACTTCCTGACTTTGTGATTCATAATATATTGTTTAATTGCAGCTGGCAATGACAGTGATTTGGAATTAGAGCTACTGGCCGAGTCAGAGAGCGATAGTGATAGCAACCACAGCAATCCCGACAATGCCAGTGCCCAAAGAAGCGCTACGACAGGCGCTACTGCTGGCTCCGATGCTGGTACGAATAATTTTTAGGTGGTGTTAAGACGTACGTGATGGTTCTTCTGAAAGTATTTCTAACAACAAACTGTTGGTTTAGGTGTGGCCAGCTTGGCTTATTTTTCGGAAGATGATTCTGGGGAGTCCACAAATCAGGAGGAAGATGACGATAGCGAAGCAGCCGAGACTGACGAGCCTGGCAACGACGAACTCACCTTCTTGGATGAGCAACCGCTGGAACGACGCGTGGCAGGGGCCTCCCAGGGCAACCGCACTAATCTGGCACCGCAAGCAATGCAGTGGGCCGTTAGGCAAAGAGATGCGGCCGTTAGGACTACTGCGGCAAACCCGAGCACTGGCGCATCAGCCTCTTCTGGTGGATTGATTTACATCGACCCTTCATCGCTCAGGCGGACGACGGCAGTTGGTACTGGCGTGAGTGCTGCGACCACTCAAGAACCAGTGACCATGGCTACGACGGCTGGTTGCCTGGCCAGGGCCTTCGGCATCGTGATTAGACAGATTGCCGACCTACTCACAATGCTGCAGGATTATCACGCACTCGCTCCTAACTTGCAGTGCATTTTGGATGTATCTTATTCGGAGTCTATTAATCTGCAACTGTATTTGGAATACCATTTGAAGCCAACTTGGGACTGGCTTCTCACGGTCATGGATTCCACCGAGGCGCAATTGCGATTTGGCTCCGCTTTGGGGAATGCGCTGGATCCTTCCCATCCTTCTCACCCGCTGCATGCGCAAAATGTTCGCAATACTAGAGTCGACAGAGTACGAGACCCCCAAAGTCAGGTCTTAGATGGAAGGCGCAGAGGCCGACTGGCAACACCTGGTAAGTCGTTCTTTACATTTGAGCAAGATTAAATTGCATTTTCAGTAAATAATAAATAATATTTTGTTCTGCAGCTGTTGAACAGTTGTATCACTCTGGACAGTGCGTAGTTAGTTTACCATTTAAAAACATCTATTAATGTAACTGTCATAATTGTTAAACATTTGTCATTTCGTTTTTGGAGTGAATTGCCTTGCTCATATGGGGTGTCTAAAAATGACTTCAGCAGTTTCACGAATTTTTGAGGGTGGCCATATAATTAGAGTTATGGTGATTGAGTTTGATGATATCAAACAAACATTTTTCAAAGTTTTACATGTACTTGGATTTTCAGCGGTGGAGCCTTGATGCTTAGCCACTGGAATGCTCAGTTAAAAGGGGCTGTGCAAATATCACGTCACACACCAGGGAGTGGGCGGGTCCTCGTGAAAGTGTTACAAACTGTTACAGGGGTCCTTGGGTTTTTCTCCAT
>JAQGAF010002070.1:0-25334 GCA_034687865.1 Kryphioiulus occultus
GTAACCAGACTATCGAGCAAAATTGTTATCACGACGATTTATTCATTATTCGCAGAGATTTTATGTATACAATTTTTCAATTTTTTAACATTGCAGGGGTGGGAGGGGAACTTCCCGTTAAGTTATTAAAACTGTGAATTTTTTAACCTGGTGGAATGAGAAGTTCTCTAGAAAATCGCTTCTTATTGACGTTTCAAGTTGTCAGTTTCTTTATTAAAAATAAATAAATAAACATGGAAAAAATCCAAAATCGAACGAATCTTTTATTTATTTCTATAAATAAACAAGACAATTTAAACGTCAATAAGACGCGATTCGCTAACGAACGTCTCATTATAACAGGTAAAAAAATTCCCAGTTTTAATAACTTACATGTAATTGTAATACGACAAAATTATGTTCCGCGATTTTTTGCATGGTGAGCTTAGATGTTTCACACCACCATAAATCAAATTGAATTAATATTATGGGGTGGAGGATCTAAAAACCATGAAACTTCCAGGATGTTCTTGATGGATGACCCATTAGCAATTTACATAAACATAACGAAGGGAAGTAGTAGGCCCCTTATTTATTCGGAAAAACTGGCCACAAATAATGGATTTCACGACATTTTTAAGTTTGAGATATCACGGGGTTTTAACTCTTGGAAGTAAATTCCCCACCTTCGATTTCCACACAGGAAAACAAAACTCACGCATGCTAATTAAATACCAGCAAAGCGAATCGAAAACCAACGATGCCCGAAAATCAATTCTAACCTCTATCCAGGCACGCTTGTCGCATTTAGAGACTCGCATTCGAAAAAAAAAAAAAGAAAGAACAGAACGAATTTCCTGGCATGCGGAAATCGACATTCGTAGACAATTTCACCGAATTCTCCCTAAAATCTGTATGCTTGTGAAAGAGCAAAATAAGAGCGTACCTTGGACGCTTGGAGATGCATGGTCATTTGCGTAAAACCCGGCTCCGAGAGGAATTATTTTCCGAAAATCTGGCGATCGATATGACACTGCTAGGAAAAGGATGCAAATGATGACGAACGCTGTGATGTAATAACGCCTCGAAATGATAACACGACCCATTGAAGATATCAGTCTGAGCGAAAATGGCACGAAAATCTCTTAAAATGTCCGAAATGAAACGCACTTCAAATGCTTGGGTGCTGAATTCGGACTCGGCACCTTACTCATTAGAAGCATGGTTCTGTTTGGGTAGATTCAGAGAAAACTATCGGCTATATATATATAAGGAACGCGTTCGCCCCCTGGTGGCGTGTTCATCAAGTTGAAAGATTTCCAGATTAGAAGCTAAGCAGAAATGCTTCAATGGACATTTGCTGAAATTGATAAAATATGATAAATGATACTTGCACTCACTGTGATAGTCGTTGGCGATCGACTAGCTTTCTCACCACATATGCAGAGCAGGCGACGTTCAAGTATTATATCATCATCTGTGCGGTGTCAAATGCTGATTCATATGTACATGTACAGTACATGTATAGATGATTGATGACGAAAATGGGGAAGATGGTCTGAGTCAAATAATAATGTCAACATGCCGCCAAACAGCTGTGAAAACAACAAATTGCTTCTGTCTACACTCTATATTTATTGAGTGGGAGACTGGAGGGGTACCAGGGTGCTCTGCAGCAATTTGCTCTGAAGGCCACCAGGGGCACCACTCGCAAATTTCTAGCCCAATTTTTCTCAACATTTCATGGTGCCTACCAATCTGGAAAACATGGAAATGTCGAAGAATTTTTTATATTCAACTTTGAAATACTGGAAATCTCAGGATTTGTTTTCAGAAATCAGTATATAGTCACCATGACTATCAAGTTCTCAACTATGGAATTGTGAGTTATTTATCCGAATATGTAACAAAACATTACAGGCAAATTTACAAAAAAAATACCGTAACTAGCTTACCACAAAAAGTACGAAATTCCCGCTTGATGACGCTGCTAATCTCCTGCCTCGGTGGCCCACCAGATGGCGCTACGTTTGACGTGCTCGTGCCGCTGGTTTGCACGTGCTTCGCGAAATTTCGACGGGAAATAGTTTTGACCTCTAGTTCAACCTTTGATTCTCACAAAAGTACAGTATGTGTAAACTAGTTAATTATTGTTAGACGTAATTACACGTGACCATGGCAACAGTAGCTGTCCTCGGAGGAGGAATATCTGGCCTCTCGGCAGCCTATTACCTGCTCAGACTTGGACGGTCACAAATTAAAAAGGTCAGCAGCTTTTGACCTTGGCAATAGTCCAAGAGTGGTGCTTTTAGCATGATCAAAGTTGGTGACACCTACTACCAACTCCATGCAATTAACCAAAGATTGGCAAAGATAGTCCCAACTAAAAATATGTGACTTGACGCAGGTCAGAATTATTATATAGCTGGAAATGCTAATATTAAAACATATGATGTTGTCTTTTTCAAAATATAATCTCAAGTTGCCAATGACAACAACACTGAGCTGAATAAAAGTTATTCCTGTATAATTTTCGTTGATTTCTAATTCTTCCTCAAACACTGTACTTTAAAAGTTTGCATGTTCCTGACTAAAAACTGCAGAATCAGATTCATGTTATAGTTTTCTCTAACTGGGCCGATCATAACTCATCAGCTATAGTACATAGACTATAATTGTTCTAACAATAATCGCTAGTTTCCTCAAACAAATTTATATGCACAGGTGTTGGTTTTCGAAGCCGCTGCTGGGTTAGGAGGTTGGATTAAATCTACAAAACATCCTGATGGAGCAGTATACGAGCATGGTCCACGCAGTATTCGGCCAATGGGTGCACCGGGACAAAATACGCTTGCAATGGTATTATTTTTGTTAGCCTTATAATTTCCATAAATATCCAATTAACATATCGCAACTTTACACACATTTCTTGCCCGCAGGTTGACGATTTACAGTTAATACCCGAGATTATTGCCATTCCTAGAGGACATCCTGTCACGATAAATCGGCTATTGCTAGTCAACGATCGCCTGCATAATGTAAAAGGAGGTGTTAATGAGTTCCTTCATGCTTACATGCTTTTCATTTGCATTTGCCGTTATTCATTGGTGTCCTATGGCTCTTGCAGGCGTATCGACGCTGTTTCGGACAACTCCTCCATTCAGCTACCCGCTCGTGTTTTGCATCCTGAAAGATTTGTTCAAAAAACGCACACTTCTGACTGACGAAAGCATGTTTAGTTTTGTAGAACGCAGGCTTGGCAAACAGGTAATGAACAAGGACTGATAAAAGTAGATTGGTTTGCACTGTATCTAAAATGGCTATTCTAGCTGATCAAGCTGTTTGTACGTGGCAGATTGCCGAGCTAGTTGCGGATCCAGTATGCCGTGGGGTATACGCGGGCGATGCAAAGAAGATAAGCGTGAAAGCTTTGATGAGACGGATGTTTGAAGGGGAGCAAAAACATGGCTCAATTATAAAGGGGGCAATTCGTGAGAGAAAAGGTACCACCTTGTTTTCACATTGAGAGGGATTTTAAATATTGTGCCATGCTGACATTTTGTAAAATGACTGTAAATTGAGAAAATTTTGCAACGGCAGTAACAGCAATTATGTCAATGTATCATCGCTTGTTTTCCAGATATATTTAAACAGTCAGAGCCAGACAGTGAGCTAGGCAAAAGGGCAAGGCAAGAGCGTTGGGCATTATGGAGTTTCCAAAATGGATTACAGACACTACCCGACACTTTGTCAGAGCGGCTAAGAGAAGAAGGCGTCGAGATATACTCAAGTTCGCCATGTTTGGGCTTACAGTTTAAAGCGGGTGGTGTCAAAGTAAGCTTGATTTCCACGTCTAGCTGTGAATTAAACCTGTCAAGAAATTTGTTTTATGACACATTATGTATTCAGTTAGATATCAAAGGCAACCAGAATGTAGTGTGCGATCACGTTATGGCAGCTTTGCCAGCTTCCAGTGAGTAATAGCTTGTGGGCGTTACCTATGGTCATTTCGTCCAGGAAAGCTGCCAAAAACTTAAGTACTTTTCTTTGAGCAGGGTTAGTGCCTCTGTTGAACACACATAGCGAGCTGGCCGACAACTTGGCATCCATTCCATCAGTGTCAGTGGCAGTGCTGAATCTAGAATATCAGGGCTCCCCTAAAGAGTTGTTAAAGCAACAGGTACGTTAACATCATTAGCAAGGCATAAACTAAAATTAGCTAACTACTTTATTTTTTTCAAACAATTAGGCATTTGGCTTCTTAGTGCCATCATCTCAACCCTGTCCCATTTTAGGGGTGACATTTGATTCGTGCACCTTTGCTCAGCACGATGCCGATGAAGATCGCACACGCCTGACGGTAAGAATATAAATTAACCCATGATGATACACAATTTTCCATTTTATGAGCTAGATAACACAAACATAAAATTGAGCTAACCTAAATGCTCGTTTGATTGCAGGTCATGATGGGAGGCCATGACTTTGAAAAAAAATTCGGCAATCCTGATACTGTTAAACAAAAAGATTTACTGAAAATAGCAAATGATAATATAAAGGCTCTGTTGGGTATCCCCAGTCCACCCATTAGGCATCAAGTGCTTGTACACAAGGTGATTAAATATGCCCACTGATTCAGCGCGAAAGCGCATATTAAAAATCCCATTAGTGAAAAATGTGAAAATTACTTATCGAAATTTTCTCCTATTTTCAGAACTGCATCCCACAGTACACGGTTGGACATTTTGAACGAGTTGACGAAATGCGAAACTACGTGGAGCATCATTCATTAGCGCTCAGTCTTTTAGGAGCATCCTATGATGGTGCTGGCATTAACGACTGCATCTACAGTGCTAAGAAATCTGTTTCTGATTTTTTAGTTAAGGCAAAATTAACGGAAAACAATTGAATACGATTTGTGCTGGATTAGCAAATTAGAAAATAAACAGATGCTGCAGCCGACATGGCAGATGTTTTCCATTGTACGTTATTTGACCAAAAAACGTATCCAGCTACTAGGAAAATATGATGACAAAATGGAAACTGCCTTGTTGACAGAAAATCTGCACGATTTCCACCTTGTTTTCCCATTGAGATGGATTTTAGATATTATGTGCCATGCTGACATATGTGAAATGACGAAGTTGAGAAAATTTCGTAACAGGAGTTTTTGCCGAATCTTATCACACACACAAATCTTATCCAAAAGACGGGTAATAATCGTAGTTTACAAATGTTACGGCACATTTATTGTTTAGGTAAAAAACACATTGTCATGGTTAACAGGAATAAAAAAGCAATTCCTCGAATAAAAAGTATATATTTACACAGCATATTAAAACAAACCAAAAAAGTTCCCAGATCTTTGTTTGGCAATGATTTGCTTTTAAAAGAAAAGCAAATCCGACAAAGGAGCGAGGAAGACTATGAGATTCCTTGATTTTGTACAGCATGATTGCTATGAGTCTCAGCAGAAGCAAAATTCTGGCAGTTTTTTAAGGCAAGCACACCTTAGCTCCTTCTGGTAGGGCGTGAATTTTGTCCGATGTAATTCACCTATTTGGCCTCTATGGACTCTTTCACACACAAGTTCATTTTTAACTTTTCAGTAGAATATTGAGATGTTCACTTTTTTATCACAAGACTTCTTTCACCATTGCTGCGGCACAAGTTCGATAAGAAATCTCACCACAGCTGTATTTGATCGTACGTCCACGGTTTTCCAGTCGTGTATCTCACTTCCGTGTAAATCTGTTACACAGATGTACAGGATTTGGAGAGGGACAGTTCCGTGTTAAATAACACAAAACGAGCATCAACTGTTATCGATGCCTCCCATGTGAATGCATTACCTATTTGACAATAGTTAATCCATTCTCAGTTATTTTTTAAGTTGTTGACAGTGAAGCTGATGTTTTGTGATTATTGCTCGGCTGATTATCACCTGTACAAATATATTTTCATGAAGTATGTGCCGAAATTCATATGTGCGGCAATTATAAAACGGTGGCTTATGAAATACCTGCAAAAGAGGAATCTAGATCCTTATCCTCTACCGAGGATGAATCCGAGGTGATATCATCGTCTTCTCTTTGGTGAATTAAAGGATGGCACGCAGTAGGTCTTTGTTCAGCAGACTCATCATCAGACTGATTGGAATCCAAATCGACATCCGATACTAGAACAATGAGATAGAATGAGAATCCAGCAGAAAACCAAAAGGTACGAAGTTTCAATGTTTACGTGGTTATGATGTGTACCTTCATGCCTTTCGTTATTGTTGTTATTCAGCACAACAGGCGGAGACATCGTCAAAGAAGTTTCCATCATTTCTTGATCTTCGTTGTCACGCTGCGATTCCGACTTGCTCCAGAGAAATATACCACCGCCATTCATTCCCACGGCATGACCATTGGCAGGTGACCCATTCACAGCAATGTATTTGCCCTGGTCATGGGCATGTCCGTTTTCTTTGTTATGAACTGAATAGTTAAAAAACGGTTGTTCAATGATTTTTTTTCATAACTGCGATACCACATTCAAAATACGGATATTCTCAGAAATATATCAGATAATTTATTTTTGAGTAAATCCGATTTAAAATTGGTGTGATCAAGCCAAGAGTTTTTTTTAACAATTTCAATATTATTTGAACATCTAAAAAGATGTCAAACGTACTACAATGCATATTCATATGAATCCATAAATGAGATATTTACAATGGTACTTACTGGTTTGAATGGTTTGTCTTTTTTGGCGTTTCCTCTGTTTCCAACTGCAGTATGTCACAAAACCGATGAGCATGAGAGTGAGAGAGCCTAGTACGCAGCCTAAAATAGTGTACAGAAGTTGATCACTTTTGGCTGTGTTGGATACAGGAGGAAGATCGCGCAGTTTTTTGATTTCATCATCTTCATTGTCAGTCTGATCATCCGGATGAATGGAAACTAGAAGGGGAACGAAGAGCTTTTCAATGTCGAAAATCTCGTGTCAGAAAAACAAGTTGTTGAAAAGGTTAACAAGTTTTACCTAATGTTTTCTCAGTGCGGATGTTACTGAAGTCACTTGTGCCTGCACTATTAAAGCACTGCATTTTGATATCATATGCAGTTTCCGGCAGAAGGTGAGAAATGATGTGAGAGAGAGTGGATGCCCCAAGAACAGTCACTTTAGTGTAGGTTCCAGCACTGGTCGTAGTTCGGTAATAGATGAAGAAACCCTCAATTGGAACCTCATCTATGTCCAGATACTGGAATTCAAGACGCCATACGTAAAAATCCAAAATTAAAAACAGCAACAAATTAAAACAAAAAGTGGGATACTTGCAGGTTCCCAAGACATACCTGCCACTTGACCATTATCGCAGAAGGGCTGATGGCCTCAGCATGGACAATGGTAGGACCCACCACTGGTTTCTTCATAGGAGGATCTTTTTGCAACAAAAATTTATGCGAATTGGGACCAAGTTTGTTGTCGTTGTTTGAGTAGACTGCTGCAATTCGGAAGCGATAGATGTGACCCGTCTTCAAATTTGGAACTTCATAAGACAGGATGTGAGGAGCGATATCCTCATCGATGGTTTGCCAACGTGAACTCTGCTTCGTGATATCCTTGTATTGTACTTTAAAGAACACGATAGAAAGGCCGGTGTTGGGAGGCACATTCCAGCGAACCATGACGGACTCATCAGAAAGTTTTGTAATTTCAGGCCTCGTTGGGGGGATCATAACCACTGAAAGATAAATAGTTTAATAAACTGGCGATCATAAACAAGGTCCTTTTGGTCATTTGTAACGCAACAAATCCTCACCTTTGCTGTCACCTTCGGCATGCCCCTTTTTAATTTTCTTTTTCTTCTTTCGGTTATTGTGTTGGTGCTTGTGTTTGTTGTGCCATTCTTCTTCAGGAACTTCCGATGGCTCTGGATCTTCTTCGGTCAACGTAAAGGTAGAATTCCTGCTTCTATCCCAGTTTCGATCAAGTACTAATAATGGAAATTATTTGGAATTACTATACTTGAAACACATTGCTAATAACATATGATGTTTGAATTTGTTTAAGTTCTATCTTACAATGAATAAAGGGTACTCTGGTAGTTACGTGGAATTATTCAAATATTTGTGCAACCAGTTTAAACCAAATTTGCAACGTTACGAACAAAATTTATAAAAACTTACAATGGGGTGTATTGTGTTCTTTTCGATGACCTCCAATGATCACTTCTTCATTAGGAGAAGCTCTCGGTACGACGCGAATACGAGTAGTGGCAACGGAAATACCAGCCAAGTTAGATGCAAAGCACTGATAAAATCCAGCCTGACCTCGCTGAGCAGATTTAAGGATGAATTTGGAATCTGATAAAATTAAAACCTTATTAGACATCAAGCAGCAAGCTTAATTGCGGAATTAAATTCTTCTTAGACTTTTGCCTCTGCCACTTGCCTCGCAAAATAGAATTGCTGTTGCCGACTACTTTCGACCCGTTATGTAGCCAAGTTATTTCTGGTTGATCGTGGCCTTTGGTGCTGCATTCCAAAACAACTTCTTCTCTTTCTCGAACTTCATATTCCTCAACCCACTTGTGGATTTCCGGTGCTTCTGCAATCCAAGGACAATTTCAAAATTGTTAATTGCTACCACTGGAAAAAAAAAACAAGCACAAACTTTGGATTTTTACAGATAGCCTGATAACATACCTAAAACTTGTAACGTTGAGACAGTGGACACTTTAAATTTAACCCCATTATCTGCTTCACAAATGTATGTCCCAGTATCATTTGGCCGTAGGTCAAACAAAATCAAATTTCCTGATAAAAAAATACAAAGTTGCCAGTTAGCATTACAAATGTCCTCATGATGAAATAGTAGCGGGGCTAGGAATTTTAGGTTCGCACCTAAATTTTGTCGGTATCTCCCAACTGGAAGAATCCCGCCATATTTGCTCCACGAGATGTTAGGGTTAGGATGACCGCTAGCCGCGCATTCCAGAGTTAAGTT
This sequence comes from Kryphioiulus occultus, assembly GCA_034687865.1. Taxonomy (NCBI): domain Eukaryota; kingdom Metazoa; phylum Arthropoda; class Diplopoda; order Julida; family Julidae; genus Kryphioiulus; species Kryphioiulus occultus. The sequence continues at coordinate 8,977 of JAQGAF010002070.1, forward strand.
GCCACCCAAATTGGCAACATTTGATTCTTTGGGAGCTGCCAGTAGTTGCGGTGAATACTGCTGATCGGGTTCTTAAATAGCATATCGTACCATTAGTGCATGGATCAATCATTGTATAGCCGTAGAGGTGCAAATTCAACGGATAGATAAGCTACACAAAACTGCGCTTACTTGTAACTTGCAAAATGACAGGATTCCTAGCAAGAACAACTTTCCCAGTAACGGAATTCATGGCAGAAAAATGGTAAGTCCCGGCATCAGATGCTTGGACGTTTTGAATGTGAAGATTACCAGAAGGCATCAGCATTGTTCTTGCTGAAAGGAAAGAAATTATCAGGAAAATGAATCGAAAACTTATCCAACGAAAATAAATTAGCCATTTTCAAAATGAAAAGTTTGCCTTAAATTATTTCAGATACTTACAAGTAGTTGCTGCTAGTAGGATACCATTGTGCTTCACAATTGGTATGGCACTTGGCGTGCTAGGTGGTAAAGATCCAGAAATAACTGCATATCCTCCTTCCATTGCTGTTATTCTAACAGGTTCTTGTTCTCTAAATAGTGAAATGCCTAAAATAAAATGAAAACAAGTGAGTGATGCTGATAGACTAATTTTTTTTGTAATTAATGGTTTGTAGTAACGGTACCTGCTACTGTAATATTGGCTGGAGCACTCTGTAATGCTGCATTTCCCCAAGATGCAACACACCAATAAGTTCCTTGCTGCTGACTCTGAACCTGCAGATCGTGACTAATTATAATTTGCAGACGAGTATTTGATATGGAGTCGTTTAGCCATTCCCCATTATGCTGCCACCTAATGGAGTCCGCGGGAGGGTCAGTCAGGCAACTGAATTCTGCTTTGCCACCAGCAGCCGTTAATATATTTTGTGGTTGGTGAATAAATTTTGGGATAGCATCTGAAAATGAAAACAAAAATTTCAATTAAATCCTGCCTGAATGAAGGATAAAAGGAGAGCCTGCAAATTCATTATGTTAAGAATTACAAGACATTTTGTGGTAATGGCTTGAAAGTTAATTTATCAGTTTCATAGGCATTTAGTAATTTCCACTTCTCCTAACCACTACATGTGGTCAGTTATAAACACAACAATTTTCTATTACTAAATTGCAAATGTCATTTTGCCTCAAAGTGGAATTGCTGAAAAAATAACGTCACTAATAAACTGCCGCTGAATGTGCTAACGACAAATACACCTTTATACACGGTTCCCTTTGAAATGACATTTTTCTCACTTCCCTAGCTGACTTTTCCAAGTTTTAAAACAAATTTCCTTGAACGCCCTGGACTTTAAAAATGTAAAAATATGTCGTGCTGATATAAGGAATGCTTTATTTATTGTTTATTATATATAAACAGGAGATAGAACACACATTTTCACGAGGAAACAGAAAATTTAAGATTAGTTTTCATAATTTCTTTTAGAGAATTGCTCGCTATCTCTCGATTTCTGTGGTAAATAATAACTAGTTACGCAAAATCTGTTATTGATTTGTTGAATTTCCCTGGCTTTTTAAAATAAAATCAATTTTTCTTGACTTTTCAAGGGGAACCTTTTACAGATTTCTGTAGATACTTTCGCCAAAAATAAGTAATGTTTGTATGTTCAGTAAGCTTTGTAGGAATGGGAAACGATATTCCCAAACAATAAACCAGATAATCCTACAAAATGCTCAAAATGTTTTTTTTTCAAATGGGAAAAAACTTTAAACAGATAACAATGACATTCTTCTTGCCTGGCCAGCAGGGGCCCTGGTTAAGCTTTTACGGATAACCAGGTTTACCTATAATCTTACCTATAACATCAATTTCAGACGTTGTAACATTGCCGAGAGGATGACCATTAACATCCCAGGTCTGGCATTCATACATCCCCTTATCTGTGCGCCTTATGTCTTCGATGGAGAGCGACGCCCTGGCCAGCAGGGAAACTCTGCCCTCGTAGCCCCTTCCTTCCCTTTTCAATTGACCTTCTCTCCAGAGAAGCACCGGACTAGGACTGCCCTGCTTCTTCCATTGGACGATGAAGAACTCCGTGTTAGGGGTGAAATGGGGTGGATAACAAGGCACTTGAATGGCATGGCCCAGCAACACCTTTTTTAAGGCGAGAGTTGGGTTGCCCGTACACCAGCCTAGAAAAAAAAGGTAATGCAAGCCTTTGAAAAACAAATCCTAAATCAGGGTTCATACCGAAATGTGGAACTCAATTTCCCTCCCTTTCTCTGATCAAATCTGATTGATTTTCCTGACTTATCAAATAAAAAATGTCACGTGTAAGTAATATTAACTTTATTTGCAACGCTACAATAAACTATATTTTTTATTTTTCTGTGCAACTGCAACACTTCTTGGTCAATTGCCTCTGCGGCCAAGTTAGCAGCTTTTCCAACCCTCTTTGTTGATTCCTCGGGATGTTTGATTACTTTCTCGACCAAAAACAAGAACATTTTTTGCAGACATTATGCAAAAAAGGCGAATTTTAGATATGCTCCATACTTTTGACCAAAGCTGTCATTATGTCATATATACTGTACGACAGTGTACGAGTTACTCATGACAATGTTTAAGACCCTGTATGTACAGTCATATTGAAATCGTTAATCGGCACACCTAACCTACATGTACATGTAGCGGTAAGTTTGTTCAGCGAACGAAGGCCAAACCAAGTCCGGCATAAAGCTATACAATCATTGATCCAAAAGGTGCTTCAAAAAAGAAATTTTCTGCTTATGTCCATTGAGGGGCATTCATGAAGTTAGAAAATTGAATTTCAAATTTTTTTGACTGTTTTCCCTGACTTTCCCTGACTACATTTCATTTCCATGACGGTATGAACCCTGTAATATGTACAGCATATTTGGAAAACTATGATGTTGGATTTCAACTTACCAGGAAATAACAAGACGAACAGGATGAAAGACCAATGCCAATGGTCACACTGTCGTATGAACTTGATCCACCTACTTTCTCCGGACTTCATGTCCTTTTGGGGGGGAAGTCGATGGATGGCCTATATGATGCCTTTCCTGCTGTGGAATTCAAAAAGCAGAAGTTCATTACGGAGCAGAGGTAGTCTATTTTCCAATAAGGAAGAATGAAGGCAAACATTTGACACATTTAGCTATCAACACATCATCAGTCACTTCAGACTGTCGCTCGGTACATGATTGAATGGTGTTGGAAATGAATACGTAACCGTAAACCTCTCGGTTAGTCAACCTTTCCTGGTCGAGTAATAATCAACAAATTCCCAACTGCTCTGCCAGGGGTAATCAGCATGCGATTACCTCTTTGAAAGTTGCCCAAACATTCGTCAATTTTAATATACACTGTAGCAGGTGAGTGGCGAAATCTACAAGGCAAAAAGTTCTTAGTGGCAAAAAAGTTTGATGAAACTTAAGAAACAAACTAATTTCTGAAAACTTAATTACAAGGTTTTCCCAAGGCCACATACTTATTTTTGCAGGTTCAAAAGATATATTTTAATGATAAATATGCGCCACAAATCTATTGATCTATTGGTAAATCTATTAGCAATGATGATAAGGAGACGCCATTGGCGATTTTTTTTTTTTTGAAAACCTAGATCTCAAATGGCAGGTTTCTTAAATGTCATGGGTTTTATATGACAGGCGATGTATAGTCCTAATTGCCATACATCTCCAACCTTCATCAGTCCTTTTTCATTAGTTTGAATAGAATAAATGTATTATCATTATTATTATTAAACATGTCCCAAAGATATATTTTCCGCATTTATCTGAAAGACTATCAGAAATAATGAATTTTGCGGAGTTAATAATTAATAATAATGAAATAATTTTTCCTGGGATTTTTTTATAAAAACTCGATCATAAATTTAAGAAATATTAAAATTTACAGAAATTAATTCCATAGAGGAGAATTGAATAATATACCCGAAAAACGAATTAATAATAACCACATATGGGAATGGTAGAAATGATTATCAGGCCAATCATTTTTGTGCTGATTTCACAAAACTGTAACGAACAAACACAAAATGCAATTCTGATACTGAAACATTCTAGGTTTCAATTCAAAATTCCGTGAGGTTTCCAGGTTGTTAGTCACCACGTTACAGTTGTATCTTGATGAAAACAACTGTCCACGGTATCAATACAAGTCATTACACAAGTACGTGGCTTATAGCCAATCAAAGAAACTTGATTCCAATATCGCCTATTCATAATTCCATAACACGTCAAGGTCTTCTCTCCAGAATTCTGGTAACATAATCGCTGCTGAGTGAAAAGTGCACCGAATGAAATTTGCACATGGACATGATCAGCGTCACGAAAATCTGATCATTCCATCCTCGCAAGACAGCGATCCAACACAGGCAGAAAAGTAGACGAGGCAACCTAGAAAACTTTTCTCGAGCAAAAGCAACTCGTTTATTGCATCGACATAAAACCCTCCCAGAAACTTTATTATAGACAGCTGCTCTTCGCCAGCACAACCCACAAAGATTCCTTTCAGTGCCCCTCGTCCCTCCACTTTTATTGGATGTGGACGTTGCAGTCACCAGCAAGGAAAACATTCAAAATTCAAGAAACGAAAATCTTGTGACTGGCGACCGCAAGCATAAAGGGTGCGCAGGGTCTTGGGGTTCGTACTGAAATTTTCCGAATCATTTCCCTGACTTTCCATGACCAACTCGGTAAGTTTTCCTGACTTTAAAAATGAATAGCCCAGAGTGTCTACTGGATATGGTATTGCAAAGTCCATGACTTTGTCGTGACTTCAAAATTGTTTCCTTGCCTATTAGAATACGGGGTCGTTCAAGTTTTATGTCATGACTAAGTAGCCATTTTCAGAAACATTATCTACCACTGTGGCGACATGATTATTGGCCAAAAACACGCCGCGGGCGAATTTTTTTTCGGAAATGGGTAACAAATGAAGGATTTAAACGCACATTTAAATTTGTGAATCAATGAAAAGCCAAAACTTCCATGACCATGTTGTAAATTTCATGACTTTTCCATGACTTCCATGACCTGAATCTCATTTCGTGACTTTTCCATGACTTCTATGACCGGTAGACAACATATGGACTAAGGTCAGATGCGCTTTGGCGAAATTTTTGGAAAAACTAGATCACAAATGATGAATATTAGTCCAAACAACTAATCAATCATTTGGCTGTAACCTAATAATTAAAATATTCAAACTTACAGTATATGTGACTTTCCTGACTCATGAGCAAAAAGTACGATTTTCCCTGACTATCCGGGGAGGGGGGGTACGAACCCTTTACGTGTGCGCAGGAAGGACCTCGATTCATAAAACTGGCGCAACATTTTAATTTCATCGGGTCCTCCTACTTTTTAACACTCCATCCCGATCCCATCCTCACTCCTAAATCACGAAGGAGGTAAGGAGAGGTTGAGAGTCTCATTTTGTTTCGTTCATCCATTGTTACACTTTCAGTTTCGGGGTAGTTTTTTTTTTTTCGTTCTTCCTCAGCCCATGTTTATGGTTATGGAACCTAGTAAAATACGGCTGTGAGGTACGCTGGCAACACCCGTTTTCTCTCATTTACACCCATTCTTTCACCCTCAATTTTCTTCCCCATTCTTTCAAGAATTTAACTGCTCGCTACAATGCTCGTCACGAGCGCCTCTCAAAACCCTCAAACCCTCGGCAAAAACGACTGGAAAACCAACCAACGACTAAAAAAAGATTTCTTTTTTGCTTCTCCATCTAGTTTTCAAAAGTAAAAATATTCAGTGAGGAAAACGGTCGACGATAAACACACCACTAATCAGACTTCACAGCCAATGAATTTACGAGTTGTTAAATCGTACACGTAGGAATAGCTAGGGTCAACGGTGTTCAGCTAGTCTTCCCCCCCATTAAACGAGAAAACACGAAAAACTGGTGCTGTTGCGAGCACCCACGACAGCATTTCGGGTTTTCGGTTACTCAGTTTGGATTTCCGCTAAGAATTGCTTACGCCCATAAAATAAACTGTTTATGCTGGATGCTTTCTCACTCCGAGTTGCTCGATCGCGCTATTTTAATGAAGGGTCATTATCGAATGAACCGACTCCTCCGCACCAACAGTTGTAAAAATAATAATTGGTGATGAACGTTGCTGGAGAAATCCAGAATTACGTGTAGTTGAATGTTCTTGCACTAAGAAAGCTAAGGTTACACTGGCTGGGTCACGACCGAATGGTTAGACCAAACTAACCATTTTCCCGACTCGAAACAAATGTGTCTACTGGATTTGATACTGCAAATTCCATGACATTTCAATGACTTTTTCATGTCAAAAATTGTTCAAGGCTTATTACAGGGTGTCTAGTGGATTAGGTACTGCAAATTCATTGACTTTTTAAAAGGACTTTTCATTTCACGACTTCAAAAAAACTGTTCAATGCCTATTACAGGGTGCCCACTGGATTCCATGACATTTCAGTGAATTTTTCATGACTTCAAAAACTGGTCAATGTCCATTACAGGATGACGCTGGATTTGGTACTGTATGACAAATTCCTCGACTCTTCAATGAGTTTTCCACGACTTCAAAAATTGTCCAATGCCTATTGCAGGGTGTCTACTGGATTTGGTATTGCAAATTCCTTGACTTTCAATGACTATCATAATTTCCAGAAACATTCTCAACCACAGAGATGACATGATTATTAGCCAAACGGCTGAATTTTTTATGAAAACTGGATAAGAAATGAAGTTTAACCAACATTTTTATTTTGTGAATAATTCAAAGGCAAAAAATAAATTGCCTGTTGTACATTTCATCACTTTTCCATGCCTATCATGGCCGGCAGACACCCAGTGTGGCACCAATGGACGATTGAGCCAATCCATATACATGTAGACGCTCCTCGACCTTAATAGTCACTTTAAGGCCATTCGATCATTACTTTGGTGCTAATCGGTGACAAGGTCAAGCAGCACTTGAATTCTTGGTTCAAAAATCAGATTTGTGACTTTACCTTCTGTATGGCAACGATCGAATAAGCATATTTCTAATTACGCCATTAAATATAACTTAGCCTAGCCTATTGAGGCATGCACCAGCTGAAAAAAACTACAATTCACTGCAACATAAAAGTTATAAAACTACAGTTTTCGACTATATCTTAAACCGCAGGATTTTGAAGAGAAAAAAAACAACAAAAACTTTACGTTAATAAATATTCAGTTTTAGTGAGGTGGACAAAGGCAGGTGTGAGCCATTATAGTCACTCAACCACTCAACCATTTTGGCTGTATAAAAGAAAGCCGAACAATTTATTAAAACTAAAAAACCGATGAAGGCAGGTTAAGTAAAAGTTGGAAGTTGAAATCACGTTGGTGATGAAAACTGGTAACTAATTAGCGAAAGCTTACTTCATTAAGAGCCATGTTTTTGGCAAAAAAAAAAAAAAAATGATGAGGAATACTAAGGCCTTCCCAGCACTGAACGTGTTGAAAGGACCAAAATCAGCTCATTAAAGTTCAGGTGATAATGATAGGAGGACGTGAGATGTAGCCAACAGCCAAAAAGATAGCAAAACCCGTGAAGTGCAAAGGGGGAGAACCCTCGTGGCTCAAAGAGGTTGAAAGATCTTGTCGATCTTTCATATTTGAGAGTTAGAATAGCCCTCAAGAATTTTGGCCATGTCAGTAATTCGGTGGCGAAATTTCAGTTTTTCTGACATCGCAACACGATCCGAAACCGCAATGGCCGCAGCAAAACAAAGGAAAAGTCAAATGTCGTGTTCGCTATTTCTATTCCTGAAAAGTGAGCGAAATAGGACCGGTCAAGCCACATTCTTGGGACGAAGCATTCCTGGCACGGAGACAAACAGTAAAACTCCGAGTGCGTAGGGAACTTCCAATTAAAACAAAATGCAGGCAATGGGGAAGAAATGTCTGTCATGCCCATTAATTTTTCCCAACTAATTTTTAATTGTTATTTTCGTGGGAAGGGGTTAGCGGTGGTGAAGCCAGTTAAATAATAGTAGGTTTGCACGATTGAGGTTCAAAGTTAAGCACGCATAGCCACAGCCATTAAGCTGCCTAATGATGACACTGTGGAAACTTAATTGGAGCAAAGTTGCCAATTTGCAGGAAATGAAAGCATGGTGCCAATCTACGATTTTGTATTACAAACCAGAAATGTTCCCAATATCAATGTTTTTGAAGCTTTCCACCAATAGCATGATTACAGGCGTCTGCTCAACCTTATCAACATTGCCTAAAGTGTTCGCGCAACATTTCCCGTCAAAATGTTTGCCCAACACATCACATCATACTATGAAAAGTACGAGTTTTTACATGAATATGTATTTGTCATATTCGACTTTTCAATTACTCAATTAAGCTAGAGGAATTTTAACATTTTTCAGTTTTGTAACTTTTTAGAGAATCGTGAGCAAAACAACACTTTAAACAAAGTTATTAATTTTCAAAGGACAGTTTTAAGTTTCAAGATATTCAATTGAACGATGAAGATGGTGTCCATCCTACTGCGGTGGTAACTGACGAATAAATTGGGTTGATAAATTACAATCCCCTACCACATGGTATTCCACGGTTCCCACTGAAATTCTCAAATTGACAACTCTTCAGTCATTTCCCTGACATTTTACAGGCGATTTCTTTTAAAAAAATAAGAAAACGATGGATTTTATTCCAAATACTATATCTATAAAAGATTATGACTAATCAATTGTCTGCTCAAACTATGTTAATGTCTCTGACAGTCCATGGCATTTTTCCGAATTATCACCAATTCCCTGACTTTCCAGAAAGTGGGCACATCGTATTCACACGCTGACAGTAGAGTACTGCGTTGAATTGAATTGGAGAACATGTTATAGCCTATTTTTAACTGTTTTTACACAGTCGTTTTTGTAAGACGACATACATTTTAAGTTTTTTATGTCATCCAGTGATTAAACCAAAGCCTTTATGGCTTCGTATTTTCATTGCAGACATCCCGACAATGCGGTTTGACAAAGTGAAAGATAACTTGATGCTAGTCCAAAGTATGACAATTTCGGCGAGTGTTTACACCCACACTCCTACCAAATTAATGCATCATCTCCCCTTTTATTCTTAATGGCGGCGAAAACTTTACTTCTCTCAGGAAACCCAGTGGGCCAAGCTACAAGAAAAGTGCTCTGCAATATGGAAATTGAAACATTGCACATGTGCGAATGTTTTCGAAGACAACGTTGAGGCAATTACGAGAGCATTTGTAAGCAACGGTTTCAGAGACCAAATTCCTCGCACCCACCTGTGCACGTAACTCTCTTTGAATCAGACAAAGAAGGACACGTGGTAATAGCCGATGGACCAACCATTTGCATGCCAGTGTCCAGCCACATATTTCCTTCGCATAGACACGAGAGAAGTGATTTATTAAAGCTGGTTATTGCGGTGCCTAGGGTGGATTTTTCCCTTCTAGCGTGACGATGCATCAATATGACAAACTTCTGTGGCACTGTCTGGTCTGCGTCCAAGGAATTTGCTGGGCTCTCGTTATACTTCGTTGTAGCAGAAAATACATTTAGTGTACTCAAAAAATAACCTCCCGAAGCATGCAATTATGAGGCCGAGACAACTAATGGCGATGTTAGAAACTCGAATTCAGGATGTGAGAGAGTGGATCTTGCAAAAGTTTTTTTCTTTCACTAAACTAACGAATCGGTCAGTTAATAAACAATAACAACCAAACAGGGTTAAACAGCTTTAGAATATTGCACATTTGATTTCTTCATTGAAGTTCAGTTTACATTCTCATTGGCATAAAGTCAATAAAATTCAATTTATCTTTTATTTTGCACAAATGGTATCCGTAAGCACAGTATTTTTCACACGTAACAGGGCACATCCCTAGTTTCACTGGTATAACATGTGTTCCACAGATCAGATTAAAACAGGTTAAAAATACTGTGCTGATGGAGTCGATACGATAACTTCGTGCATGTGTAGACAGACTACTTAAAAATAATGGATTCTCTTTGATCCATTTCTGGGTTTCTGCGTAGTCGTGACTTCGAACTTTGCTTAGAAAAAAGAGAGAGAATTTATTAAATGTATTAAATTTGTGTTAGGAAAGCTCGAAATGCCAGCAAATCATACCCCTGAAAATTTTGGCATTTGATGTCCATTCCAGCAAAGTCGTATTCAATTTCTGGGCTAATAAGTTTATTCCGAGCAAGCATCACCTTTACATTCGCAACATTCCTCCGAGGATTTGTTGGTGCAAAATCCCAGCTCATTTCCAAAGCGCCCAAGCTCATTTATGGACAACAAAGGTGGCCCAAAACGAGGCAAAACGAAAGTGTTTCGAGCGGTCAAAAGAGCTGAAAAAGTTCACCTTGATCACGCACTGAGGATGTTCGTCATTCGGGGGTAAGAATCCGTGGACACAAAAGGTCGTATTCAATGCGTGCACCCAGGCACATTCCAGGGGTATTCATTCACGCTTATACGATTTGATTGGGGGGATGAGGAAGATCAGGCATTTTTTAGCACAAATGGCAGCCGAATTCTTAAGTTATAAACCACGAAAGGCATATGTGAGAAGAATGACGGGGTGCGGAGAATAGCACGCAGGTTGCCAATGCAAAACGCCGCTTAAAATAATCGCCTATAAACCCCCGAGATGAAGTGATAAGATGAGCAAAAAACATCGCGATGTGTCAATCAACAAACGCCAGTCCATAACCGGTGCTAGTTTGTGCAACGAAATCACGAACCTGGTCGAGTGAGATCCATGGCCTGATGGCACTTTCGTTGCTTGTCATGTATTCAATGGCCCCTCTCCATGGCCAAGCCCCCTTTATTTGAACAAACTTGTTTAATAATAAGGCTAATAATAATAAATTACGGGCTATAAAAGCTCAGTTTGCATTTAATGATGGAAAACCTGTAATAAAAAACCCTGCGACGTCTATTGTGTACAAATGCGCGCCCCCTGGTCTTGTATAATTCCAACGCCAAATACATATATTTAAAATTTGCGTTGCACCATTTTGCAAACGAGAAGTACCGAAACAATTTAATGGGGCGTTTCGAGCTGGTAAACCTAGATAAATTACCACAAATTGGGTAAAAGTGATTCAGAGAAGACGTCTGAAGAAAGTGATCAAAATTCGAGCTTCTCAAATCTAGGTAAACGACACATTAAGAATTATTATAAGGAAGAAATGAAGACAATGATTAGTTTTTGAGTACATGTAATGAAGAAAAGTTTGGCAAGCTAGAAGCTAGAACATTTGATTTCTTGGCAATTCTTGGAGAAAGTGATCAGTTACTGTGTATTGATACTCCAAAACAGTAACACGTATTTATGGTTAGATTAAATTATTTTCACCTGAATTAGGTATAAGGGACCTTCTGAAATGAAATGCAGATTTTGAGTATGAAGGAAAGTTTGGGAAGCTGGGAGCTAAATTAAGGGTACAATTTCCCCACTAAAAACACACAACCAAAATTACCGACTATTGACAGCCAAATTTATGCTGAAGAAACAGCGAATGAGCTTGAAATTCAGGTTTTCTGGTTTCGAGCGAGCAATGACTGCGATAAGATCCATCAGTCTCGCGATTCAGAATTAACCTTCATTGAGCAAGGTTTGGATTCTGCAGCATTCGCTACAGGTTCAGTGTCACTACGGATAGTTTGAAAAATTAATAGGTCTGGCACTCCAGGCACTGGTGTGACAGTTGTTAGCCAAGTCTGCTGATCAAGCTGGACTGATTCCAAGAAGTGCAGAAAGGCATTGACTGGCTGGATTTTGCCTGGGCACGTTTAGGTCTCACGATATCTCCCTAAATCATGCAATATTGCTTCATAAATAATGCAAAAACCGAAAAGCCACTCAGGTGATGCAACGACACGCACGAGAATGCTGGGAGAGCGTATGAAAGTTGCTGGAAAAGGAGATTAACTTCTCACAAAAAGGTTACAGGCATGAAGGAACGACAAGGTAGGGGTCAAAAATTGAAGAAAGAGATGAAAAGTTTACAACGTTAGGAGGTCAGACTCGAACCAACCGACGGCTGAGACGCCCAACTGTTAGAACCTGTTTGCAACATACTTCACGGCAATAAATAATAACTCCAATTAGGTAATAAAGTGGATGCACAGAGAACAAATTATTACTTTCCACACGGCTTTTTTTAAATTTTACACCCTATATGCGAATCGTTTCCCCACGCAATTCTGGCGTGTTTACAACGATAAACCCGCGAATTCCTTAATTGTATTAAACACAGGGCTCCGAGGGAGCTGCAAAAAAACAAAGTTTGAAATTCCGAGGCAGTTTATAAGCAAATTTCATTAACCCAAAATGGCTCGCAGGTGCAGACCAATAGGAAGCCGTGAGTCCGATAAAACGTGCGAGCTAATTTGAATAATAAATTACAGCGAATGGCTCGTATATAAAAGCGCATAATTACGTCATGGGGATATGGCGAATAAGATGCAGGTCAGTTCACCTTGGCCAAAAATTTGCATCAAAAAAGCCCACATATCTCGATAGTTTTTTATTTGTAAATAATTTACATAAACAAGTGATAAGGCGTCTGGAAATATGAAAACCTGACTTCCAGAAAAGGTCTTCTATAAGTTTATTTCAAACATCTCTAGAAAACAGACAATGCCTTGACCATTGAAGTGGACGGTTCCTAGTAATTGGCCATGGACGAATGGAGACAATATGAAGATAAAAAATACCGAAACCAACACGTACCCTGTGTCATATTTAATAAATTCGAGTATTTGTATTAAATTTGACATGAACTCAGCTCACTTCAGCTGTTACAAGTGCTGAACTTTATAGAGTACACCACATCTGCGATGGGTCGACAACTACGTGATAAAATTGTAATTATCAACAATTTATACTCTTCGTTTTTTAAACTACTAATACGAAAGTTACCTGAAAATAGTTGTTTTACTTGAGATACACCTGTTATGTTGACGAGCGATTGACATTTTACGCCATTTTAAAAATAAGGAAATTGAGTTCTTTTTGCAACATACAGTAGAACATTTCTTTTGGAATCTCACGTTCTATACGGTTGCCACGTGCGCCACACCTCCTCGCGCATCGGCACGTGACCCCGTTTAACGAATCAACACTCGCCCGAGATGAGCGGCAAATTCAAAATCTGATCAAATAATAATCAGATAGTTTATTCCGAAAAGTGGAACTGGTAAGACAAAGGTAACAATGTTACACTGGTTTATTTCCCCCCCACCCCCTGATACCATAAAATACGAACAATGCAGACAAGACTATCATATGATCCTTGCCTATGATTTCATTGAACAATTTTCGTATGTTATCACTCAACCATCTTAATTATGCGTAGTACCATACAACCAGTAAGTGAAGAGGCATATTTCCTGCGTAGGTAGAACGAAAGGCAACGAAGCTCCTGTGGGTGGACGCGACCCACAGGAGCACATTTTCAGACAATTAACTTCTGCGTCCTATTTGTAATCAATTAAAGCTTGCTTAGTTTTCAAGTCGAGCAGAAAAGCGCCTAGTTTATCGCAAATCTCGTCCCGTGGCCTAATCGACCAAACCGCAATTTCTTATCCGCAGCCAGCTGCTTTCGGACGTGCCGATAACTGGCCCAAAACTTGCTAAGTGGCTTGTTCTCGATAACGAATCCAAAATGCAAATCCGATTTGGCCAGGGGGATGAAAAATCGAAAAAAAAGATGCTGATGCATGATGGCCGGTTGGAATGATTCGGCCAGCAGCACCACCTGGGGGGCTGCGTGGCTGCCCCGAGGCACATTCCGCAAATGGAAAGCTGGTTTGACAGGGCATATTTCATCGCGTTTAAGCCATCTTCCAGAAAAAAATGATTTGCAACAGTCGCGAAAGCTGTTTGCTTCCAGATTAAGACATAGGGCGGCATGCGGGGAAAAACACGCATGACGAGACGCGGTGTTTCAATTACCGGCGGGCCGCGCAGCGATGGCATTCGCGATTACCTGTGTACGACACCTCCGGGCTATTACCCCGAAAAACTGCAGGATTCCATGGGACGAAATTGGGAGAAAAAAAAACGAACGCCTAGCTCATGCACAATTCAGGAATGCCGCTTGCTTCGCGAAAGCAAAGCAGGTTGTAGAAATTGGAATGACGATGGAGGCGGCCATCTTAATTGGTACTGCAGCCTACAAAAAATCGAAAAAAAAAACATTAGGGCCTCTTCAGGGGCCCTAACCCTGCCACGACATACGACACAACAGCCACAAAACGTCATACTCCATGAGATACGCTAAGGAAATAATTATTGCGGTGCCACATCGGATTTTCGAATTTTCTCAACTTGGAACGCGGCTTATGAAATTTATCCATGATCCTTTTCGCACGAGAAAACTTCACGATGGCCGCGTCCATGGCAGAACAACTGATCATGTCAGTAGAAAAGAAACTACCTGATAGTAATTTTAAAACCAATTAAAGTATAGAATTTAATGGGGTACAGCATAATACAAAATTGGACCTACTCGCATTTATAAGCAACAGGGGCAAATTCAGAGACAATTTCTTCCACAAAACGCCATCAATTCCTGGTATGAATCTTTTGTACGAAAGCTGCATACATGATTCCCCCAGAGATGGAATTTTCAACTTCAATGACTTTTCAAGGTTTTAAAACAAATTTTTCTGACCACCGTGACCACTGAGAACGCACGAAAATGACAAACGCTAATATATAAAGAATGCTACATTTATTGTCTATCATGCTGTATGTAAAAAACAGGAGATAAAACACCAATTTCATTAGCAAACAGCACATTTAGATTAGGTTTGTTTAAAAATTGATAATTTCATATTACATTTTGCCACAGAATTGTGTGTCATCACTTGATTTTTACGTTAGCCAATAACCAGCAGTGTAAAACGTAAATTGTTGAATTTCCCTGACTTTTTCAAAGTAAATCCATCTTTCCTGACTTTTCCAGGCTTTTCCAGGTCTGAAGAAACCTATAGTATTGTATATACTATCTTAACTAGTACTTGTACGAGGGAATGGTTCCCATGCAGAATTTTGATGTCCTCCATCAGGTTTTTGTAAAACCAAATCACTGTCGGATTTTGATAATATGCTATGCAACAAAAGAGCTTAAGCTAAGAGTAAATAAACACCTCGTTTATCCACTTCAAGCAGTTTCTGATTGTTTTCCCCTTGCCGTGGTAATCGGGCTAAGTGCCCCGGGCTTCTGCAAACTGTTTATGATCTGCTTATCCTTATTTTCAGTACATCACAAGATGTTGTGAAATTCATCTGGAGCATACTGGAGCAATTTCTGCGTCAGCAAGGCAGAAACCATAACACAGTTCTCAAACAACGAAAATCAAGCTGTGATTTAGGATTGACGTACTGTATCAACTCAGCAGTCAGCACTGCACGTTTCATTGGCTAGTTTGACAGTTTTAGCAATGCATCGCACGTTGACATTGGGAGTGTAAAGGTCAGTCGAGGACCATGAAGGATGGATCACCATGCTCAAGGCATAGTACAATGAGCTATAGTGCGTTCCCGCCCTCGTCTCCCAGGAGTCATTTAAAAATTGTGCCTGGAGCGAGACATCATTTCCCACTTCATCAAAACGCACATAATTCAGAAAAAGAAGGAAAAAAAAAACGGCTTGAAACACTCGGGAAAGTAATTAATAAGTATGATGAGCGCATAGATCATAAAACAACACTCCCGCAGCCACGCAGGGTCCACTTCCTTTTTGACGAGATGTACGTGGCTTTAATTATGATAATTTAGCCCCGAGATATTGAAAAAGGCACTGCTCAAAAGCCGCATTGGGTTTTTTTTTTAAATGCAAATAACAACTGCGTCAGTTGTGCCACATGGATCGGAATCTTAAGCTTCCGAGAAAGTACTGCAGTACGTCTCAGATTAAGAGTTGGGAATTTCACTTTGCCCTTTGGTAGAAGTTTTGAACCTCATCACTTCAATCGCATGCGTTTTAATACTTACGTGTAAATAATACTTAAATAAAAGTACTAAAGCAGAGCCCCCTAGGGGATATCTAGAAATCTATGATGCCAGCATGTTCGCACACTCTTATAGGCCTACATGTCATTTACTACATGTAGGTAAACTGTGATGAATTCGTAACTTGACACACATTGAGGGACGGCCCCAGAAATGAAATTTTTAACTTCCTCGACATTTCCAGGTTTTAAAGTATGACGTGCCAATATAAGGAATGCTCATTTTAATGTTTATTATATACAGGGTGGACCAGATATCTGGGCCTCTCAAAATAACGTTCAATCCGCTGGTGCTAGGATAAGTGTG